>JAOQIF010000351.1:0-80738 GCA_026260285.1 Colletotrichum sansevieriae
GTATTATAAAGAATTTATAATATTCTATAGATTTTTCGCTCTAATAGTCCTATAATAATATCTTCTAGCGCTATAACTTATAGTTCGGGGTTTTTTCTACTCCTATTATAAATATTATTTACTATAGCTCTTGCTTTAATAGGAGGTCCTAGGGGTTTGATATTTAACTAGCTAGACTAGATAGGAGTTATAACTCTTTTATCTCTCGGGGGCAGAAGGGTGATTCTCTCGCTAGCTCTATAAAGGCTTTCTTCTCTAGATAGGGGTATAAAAAGTATTATTATTACTAGAGTATCCCTTATAGCTATGATTATATTAATAATACTAATTAATATAGTTATATAGTTATTAGGCTTAAGTATCTAGTAATAGCATAGATTAGCTTTTATATTCTAGCTTATATCGATAATATCTATATAAGGTATATAGTTATTATCCTATTTAAGAGAAGCGAGGTTTGCTATCTAGTTGCGAAATTATTTACTAAGGCTAAGGGTAAAGTTATAATCCTCATAAGCCTACTAGAAACTATAGAGCTTATAAGCCTCGTTATAGTATCTAATTCTAGCTATATATCCTATATTATAATATTCCTCTATAAGAGAGGAATTACTATGCTAATTTAATATTAAACTTAAATAGTTAGCTATATAAGTTAATAGTTAAGACCTCTATCTCTTTAACTTCTTTAACTTCCTTCCTTTTAGTATATAAATGCTTTTAGGAGGGGGTTTCGAGGTTAAGTCTAAGTCCTCTACCTCGTTATAAGTCTTTATAGTATAAAGGAGGTCTTAGATAAGGAAAAAAGAATAGGTCGTGCTACTAGATATTATAGTCTTCCTACTAGCCTAGGGCTATAGTAGGGGTTACTAAGACTATAAGTAAAATAAAGAAAAGAATAATATAAGCGTGAATAATAATAAATAGTATAATAGGTAATTATAAGTATATTATAATATATTCTATAATAGCCGAGCCTTCTAAGCTTATTCGCTAGAAGTCTCCTACTTAAAGGATAGGCGTTGAGCCTAACCGTGGTCACGTGGAATACCACGTGATGGCTGACTATATCACCAAAAGGCGTGTAATAGATATTATAGGACTCTTAATAAAGAACTTCTATTTTATAAAGGGTTAGTAAAAGCTTGCCCTAAGATTTATTCTTATACTAGTTATAGAAGTTATAAGCCCTAATACTTATAGAGTATAGCTTCTAGAGAAGTATAGCAGAGTATATAATATCTTCTCTATTACTCTACTTAAGCTATAATATAGCTAAAAGCTTACTAAGGGGTAGCTCCTAGACCTTAAAAAAGACCCTAAAGAATAGGAAGTTAAGGATATTATATTATAGAGGGAAGCGCTAATAAGCCCCTTATATTTAGTTAAATAGAAAGGCTAGTTAGTAGAGTATAATACCTAGGAGCCTAAAGAATACTTAGCAAATACTTTATAAATCCTCGCTAGATTTAAGAAATAGTAGTATAAGTTATATTATAAGTAGGATAATAAGTAGTATAGAATAATAAGAAAAGTTAATTAACTATAAGATAGCTGAAATACTAAGAGAAGACCCCCCCTATAAAGGCAATGCAAACCCTATAGGTATCTAACCTTATACTACTATAGAATTCTACTATACGTTCGCTAAAGCTCTACTAGCACTACTACTTATTGTTATTACTATTAATCTCTATATTATTATTATCCTCGTTATTATTATTATTATCCTCGTTATTATTATTATTACCTCGTTATTATTATTATTATCCTCGCTCTCTTCCTCCAAGCTATTAATAGTAATATTACTATTACTACTCTAACTATCGCTCTCTATAGTATTATTAGAGTTGCTATCCTCTATAGTTAAGGACTTATCCTCGTTGCTACTATAAACCTAGTATTACTAAGCTATTGCTAAGTTATTACTAACTTTCTTATGAGAATTAGGTTAAGGCACGGGACTACTACTAATAACCTTAAAGATAGTTATAGGAGCTTAGTAATAAGTATTATAAAGCATAAAGGAACCTCAAATCTTTAAGGGCTCTTATAAAGGAAGCGTAGATATATAGGTATTACTCTTTAAAAGCTATATTATTAGGATATTAGTAAGCTTATTAAAAAAGATAGCCTACTTAAAGATATAAGTCTTATTATATAAGTAAGTAGGGAGAGTATTATTAAGCTATATTATAATCTCCTTAACTAAAACCTTATCCTTAGCCTAGTAAGCGACCTATAAATATATATTAGATTAATAAAAGGGTAAGACTAACTATAAGGTAAAACCTACCTTAAGCGAAACCTATAGATATACCTAGGTATATAAAGCTATACTCTCCTCTATGTTTATAGTAAGGAGTTAGTTCTTATAGTTCTTAGAACTAGGCTTAAGACTAGTAGGGTTTACTAACTAGTTATAGAGGTATTAGAGGAGCTCCTGCCCCTGCTCTATAGCTATAAAGATATAAAAGATCTCGCGCTACTAATACTAGCTAGTAGTAATCGCATAGATATAATACTTAACCTAGTTCTAATAGAAATAAGTAGTATTAATAAGGTAAGTAGGAATCTAGAGATAGGAAAAGTTAGCCTATACCTTCTCTAAATAATTGCTAAACTCACCCTATAGTACTTAATACTACGAACCTAATATAACCTATATATATAATCACTATTATATTAATAAGCGCAGACGACCTAGGCATTCCTAGGGAGCTATAGCGCGCAGCTAACATAAGGTTTGCTACTATCTACCTATTTATACTCATAGTTACTACTACTAAGCTTAGCTTTAGTAGGGCTATACTTAGCGAGGAGTTAGCTAATAAAGCTCTTAGCGCTTATAATATTTAAGGAAGTATTAAAAGATAAGAAGGGTTTATAAAGGCTTAATAAAGAGCTTAGATAATATAAAAGTAGTTATTAAATAATATAGTATAAGGAGGAGAACTAACCCTAGGGCGGGAAAAAGCTATTATTTTATAGATAGCTAAAGAGACCTCGCTAAACTATTATAAAGGTAGATATAACTTCGGATAGTAAAGAATAGTAATTACTTACTATAGTAGGTACTACCTACTAGGAGGTAGATATAGTAAATTAGTAATAATAGTCGCTATCCGACCTACTTAATAGACTCGTAATACGCCTATTTAGAAGGGGGATAATAGGATAAAAAACGAAGTTATTATAAGGGTATAATATAAGAAAGTGCTCGCTAGATAAAGGGCGAATAGCGGGAGAATAAAAACAAAGTTATTATAAGGATAACTACTCTCTTTTAAAAGGAAATAATAAGATCTCTTTAGAATAGCCCGGATAGAGAGCATAAAAGGGCCTAAAAGGAGAGGAATTATAAGGAATAGGATTATAAGCTTAGCTATTATATCTATAACTCTAAGGGCCCTACTATCTTTTAGTAAATATATAGCAGATAGTTACTACGCTAGATAATAGTAGTAATAAGTAAAGGACTAGGACCTACCCCGGATAGCTAAGAAGAATAATAACAGAGGGCTAACCTATAATACCTAATCTTATAGTAGGGATTATTATAATTAGAAGGGGGATAATTATAAGGGACTAGATACCTAGACTAGAGAAGCTAGAGACGCCTCAGCTAATATAGGCTAAAGGAATAGAGAGGCCTATAGGTCTAGGGCATAGAACCCTTATAGTAAAGACTTAGTAAATACTTACTAAAGGCTAGAAATAAAGGATCTTAGAGGAAGTAAGCAAAAGTAGTATAATAATACTAATCCTACCTTTTAGGTGCTTCTGCTATTAGTTTGACCTGACCGTGGCTCTTAGCCCCTCGATACCTTTACACCCTCAAGCTTAGGCTAGCCTATTAGCTATAGCTATAGATATCTAGCTTATTAGCCTATCTAGTCTATAGGAAGGGGTCTTATATTCCCTATTTTCCTATATATACTTATTATCTAAGTAGCGAGCGCTTAGCGTAGGCAGCCTGTCCTCTTTAGGGTCCCTAGCCTTGCTTAAAGCATAGCTCCTTACCTCCCCTTATTAGCTTATATTATCCTCTAATTACTCGCTAGGGTTAACTTCCTTATATAGGTTTATATAGGCTATTTCGCTCTACTCTTAGTAAATATTAGATATAGGTTCTTTAGCCTAATTAATAAGCGTTGCTTAGGTATATAATACTATTATTATTACTAACCTTCCTAAAGCAGGGTAGAAGCAAAAGAATTATAAATATATTAAGGGGCTATAGGCTATAGTTAGGTTAAACTAATAATAGAAGCACCTAAAAGGTAGGTCTAGTATTATTATACTATTTTTACTTACTTTTTCTAAGATCCTTCTTTTCTAGCTTTTAGTAAGTACTCGCTAAGTCCTTGCTATAAGGGTTCTATGCCCTAGACCTATAGGCCTCTCTATCCTTTTAGCCTATGCTAGCTGAGGTGTCTCCGGCTTCTCCAGCCTGGGTGTCCAGTCCCTTATAGGTTCCTAGTAATATAAGCCTGCTCTTTATAATAGATATAGAGTATTATATTATAACTACTTTAGGATTAAATAAATAAGCTATATATAGCTACTATATACTAAAAGACCTTTATCTCTTATAATCTAGCGAGGAAAGTAGTAAAAGTATAGATAAAGACTTAATAGTAGAAGTCTCTAGATCCCTTAGTTACCTTGAATATTTATTTAAAGTCCTATTTACTAAAGCAAGCCTTTTAAAAGGCTAGCCTTATTACTTTAGTAATCTTATTAGAAAATATCTATAATATAAAAGCTACTTCTAAGTATTTATTACTAGGGATATTAGGTTAAAGCTAAGTAAGGCTTATGGCTACCTAAGAATTATAATTATTAGCTAGAAAGTAAGAAGAATAATAATAAGAAAAGGAAGGAATACCTAAAGTTAATTATTAGAGTATTAGATAAAAAGAGGTATATTATTTTTCTTTATTTTAGGTATAGGGATATTAGAACTAAGGACCTAGAGGGGTATTACTAGTAAGAGATAATAAGGGCGAGGTTAATTAGTATTTTTAATACCTAAAATAAAGAAGTTATAGTTAGCTATAATAAGAAGAGATAATTTATAGATATAAGAAAGAGAGTATAAAAAGCTAGGTTAAGGTTAAGAGATTAGGTAGAGGTAGTTATTATAAGAGGAGAAGTTAATAATAGAGGATAGAGGAGGATATTTACTTAGTTTTATGACTAGACTACTCGTTTTAATAGCTATTACTAACTATTATTCCCTTTATTCTTTCACGATATATAACTACTCTAATTTATTATTCTATTCATTATAAGATTCTTATCCTAAGTCTATTTTACTTTATTAGAGCTAAGGAGGGTAAGGAAGGAGAGTTAATTATTCTTTTTATATGCTACTAATAAATTAATATATTATTAAAGTAATTAATAGATATAAAAACGTACTCCTAACCCCTTAAACCCTTTAGACCTTCTATCTTATATATATATATCTACCCCCTAAGCTTACTTTATCTATTAATAATATAATATTAACTATTTTTATTATTATTTTTACTTCTATTTAGCTCTTTAGTTTATAAATTACTTATACTTACTTTTTATTGACTTTTCTTCTAATATATTATAATAAGAAAGATTATCTTTTATAATAATAAAGCTTTAGATACTTATATCTAGGAATTAAGATCCTTAAACCTTCCTATCCTTAATATTAAGTTATTGACTAAGCCTATACTTAATAAACTAAGCATAAGTAGGTTTTAAGTATAGGGATAAAGTAAAAGAGATATCCTAGGCTTTGTCCTTCCCAATAAGCTTAGTTATTAGCCTTAGCTAATTATATATAGAATACCCCCCTATTTAGGATTAATAATATTATTAGTTAGATATACCCTTCTAACTTAACAATAAAATATAACCTCGTTAAATATTAGAATAAGACCTTAAAAGCTATAGAGAAGACGATTTACCCTTTATACTTATAGTAAGTTATAGCTAGTATATATAATACTATTAGTATATTAAAAACTATGACTCTAATATATTCTAAAGATATCATAGTAGTAGCTTATTATTTTATAAGGCTTACTAAGCCTAGCTAACTACTCTATTATGATATAGTTAGAGGTATAGAGAATAACCTTAATAATAGAGATCTAAGGGATATTATAACTACCTAGATTAAGGCTAAGTCTCCTAATATACTTCTTATTTACTTATAAGCGCCTAAGTCTATTAAAGTAGTAGTTATAGGTTTACTGATTAATTTATAAGATAGGACAAACTAGTTTTATAATAATTAGTAGTTAAGAATAGGAGTAGAAGGATAACTATAGACCTTAATATTAATTACTATAAGTCTTTTACTAGGAAGTAATATAAGAGAGGTTTTAATAAGATAGCTATACCTTATTAAACTTTAATATATAGACCCTCTATTATAAGCTTCTAGCTTATATTTTATTAATTAGCTTAGGTTTTTTTATATACATTAGAAGCTTAGTATTACTAAAGTAGCTTATAAATATAATATATTAAGTATAGACTAATTATTTATTAATAACTTCTATTATAAAATAATTATAGAAGGATAAAAGGTCTAACTATGAGTAAATAAAGTTTCTTATAATTAGTTCTTTAAATTTAAAAGAGGAGGAGGTTAAGAAGATAACTCTAGAGGAGGTTAAAAATTAAATAGCTAAGTATACCTCTTAATATTTTAATCTAGAGGCTTCCTCTCTGGATAGAATAGATATTAACTTATTAGTACTTAAGAGTACTAATTTATAAACTAGCTTAATAATTCCTTTTAGTCTAGAAAGGTTAGAGAGGGAGAAAGGATTATTTAAGGAACTAAATATCTAGAATATAAATAAGAGGAATTAGTATAAGAAGTATAAGAGGGATTATAAATAATAGTAATCTATTAACTTTATAAAGCACCTTAACTACCCTAGGTTTATAAAACTATTTATATTACCTTACTTAGCTCCCACTACCCTAAGATATATTATATTTAACCCTACTAATACCTTAGTAGTATTTGGTACTAAGAGACCTAAGGAGAACCCTATATTAAATAAAGTTAAACCTATACTAGTAGTCCTATAGTATATATAATAAAATTAAGAGTTTACGAATTACTTAATAATCTAATATAGAAGAGGGTCATCTATTAAGACTTTAGCGTAGGTAGAATATTTATTAGACCTTTATAATATATAAGGGAAGTTAATAAAATAAGTAGAGTTAAATAATTTAGAAGTTATAACCCTTTTTATACTTATAATTAAAAGCTACCCTTATAATATCTATATCCTACTTAATAAGCTAGCTTAATAAGCTAGCTTAGTAACCTAGGAAAGAGATTAATAAGACTTCTATAGAGCTTAAGAGAGTAGAGGTAATAAACCTTTAGGATATTACTAGAGCTTTATTTTAACTAAACTATAGTAATTATTACTAAGCTATAATCTTTATAAACTAGATAAATAGTAATAACTTCTATTATAACTCTACTTAGGACTAGAAAATAATCAACGCTTTATTAAGGCTATATAGAGCCTTAATATATAGTATTATAAGATAAGACCCTCTTAATAACTCTAAAAGCTCCTATTAATTAGCGCCTATATAATTAATTTAGTTTAGTAGAGGGATAGATTTATATATAGTCTCTAGTGTGTTAAATAGGCTAGGGCTCTAATTTAAGAAGGATTAATATCGCTATATTTTAATAATATAACTTTAAGTAATAGTATATTATTTACTAACTCAAAGATCCCCTTAGTTAACTAATATATCTCTATAATTACTTTAGAGTTCTATAACTCAACTATTAATAGTAATATAGCCCTATAAGATACCCTATTAAGCTAATAAGACTTTAAGAGGGTATCTTTCTTCTCTCTATACCCTCCTACTCCTTTACCTATAGATAATAACGTAGTAGACTTTAGGAATAATGATAATATTATACTATCTCTTATAGGGGATATTCCTTACTCTATTTATAAATTATTAGTATTATCTAGGTTTACTTTATTTAAAATACTAGATAATAAGCTTAAATACCTTTGATACTAACTTTAGTTATAAGTCTTATAAATACTAAATTATAATATAACTACTAAGCTATGCCTAAGAACTATACTTACGGATATATTATTATATCCTAAGTAACTAGATCCTTTAAATAAGTATAATTATAGTTATATAGACTATATCTAATAGAGGGTTAACTAATAGGATTAGACTAAGTAGAATATACCTAAAGAGATATAGTATCATAATTTCTTATATTTAATATAGTAGAGCGGATAGTTTTAGCTATACTAAGGATTAGAATAGGATAAGGAGTATAAGAAGGAAGAAGAAGTAATAAAGCTATTATTAAGATATAACTTATAATAGAAGATAGTTAAACCTAAGGGGCTTTCTTAGTAATAAGACTACCTGCTTAGAAGATATTATTAATAGAAGGGATCTATAAATAGGATTTACTTATAGTTTTTATAAGAGTAGTTTTATTTATTTACTAAGACTATCCTTTATAATATTATAAAGAGTCTCGAGGGGATAATTAGAATAGGATAAGATAGACTTAGCTATATAGCTTTTAAAAAGCTCCCTTAGCGCACAGGCCTATTATAGGAGGGCTATAGAGTAGATCATAGAGGAGAGGAGCGTAGCGGACTTTAGTATAGGAGATATATTATTATTAATACCTTAATAATCCTATACCTCGTCTTTTAGTATTTTCTTAGCAAATCTATACCTAATTTAAATAATCTCTTTTAACTAGATCTATAAATCACTTTATATATCTTTTAAGCCTACCTTTAACACTCTCGCCTATTTATAGGTAGAGTTATATTATTTGTTGTCCTTCTTAGTTCCTACTGGTTCTAGCCCTTTCTAGTACTTCTACCTATTATAGGGTTTACTTATTAGAAGAAGTTAGTTATAATATAGTTATTAGGCGCTATTAGCTAATAGTTAGGGGTTCTCCTTAATACTTATTAAATAGCCTTACTTATTATATAAGCCTTATACTCGTCTTTTATGATCCCTTTAAGTTTAATACCTATTATAATCTTTATAAGTTATTTAAGACCTTTAGTACTTAGGTAGCTAAGTCTCTTATACTATAGCTAAGCTTTAGCCTTAGAGGACCTTTAGGTTTTTAATAACTTAAAGCTTATATATAACTAGTTATTATTATCTACCTCGAAATATATATATTTATCGCTCGTAGTATAATCCTGCTCTTTATATAAGTAATATTTAATAATATATTAACTTAATTAATAAGGCATAAAGTAGAGGATTTTATTATACCTATTCTCAAGGCCTAGAACTCTAGTTATAAAGGTACGCCCCTTATCCTATAGGACTTTTACTAATAGGAGGGTTACAGGATATAATAAATAAAACTATATATCTAGTATTATAGTACCTTTCTTACTTATACCGCCCTAGTTTAGCTTAACCTTTATCTTACTAATA
Organism: Colletotrichum sansevieriae; assembly: GCA_026260285.1. Taxonomy (NCBI): domain Eukaryota; kingdom Fungi; phylum Ascomycota; class Sordariomycetes; order Glomerellales; family Glomerellaceae; genus Colletotrichum; species Colletotrichum sansevieriae. The sequence goes on from JAOQIF010000351.1 coordinate 9,493, forward strand.
GCTTTAGTAATTATAATCCCTCTATTAATAAGGATTCGCTTTTACTAGGAGTAATTAAGGTTACTTATATAGCTAATATTATTATAGATATAAAAAGTAGTGCTATAGTTAATAATAACGCTATTATAGAGAGTATTACTAACTATAGAACTAGCTTAGTTATTACTATAAAAGGAAGATAAATAGGAGCTTTTATTATTACTCTAAGTATCTTAGCTATAGAGGGAAATATATATATTATTACAGCGTTCTTATAATTAAGAATAGCTTTATAATAGTTAATAGCTATTATTATTATTCCTCTAGTTACTACTTAACCTACCCCTTAACTTCTTAATTATAATCTCTAACTTTATCTATACCTTATTATTCCTTAGGTTCTTTAACTACTTATTTCCTATATTAGTATAAGCCTTATTAATAGAGTTATTTATATTATATAACTTTAGCTTAATTATAGGGTTTATATAGAATTAATCTACTATCTAGTAATACTTCTTATAATTAGAATACTTTAGCTTATTATCCTTCTAGTAATTAGAAGTCCTTAATATAGCTTTTTATATTAAAGTTATTACCTTCTTATTCTCTCCCTATTAAGTAGTAAAGCTTAATTCTTTTCCTAATTTTATTAGAGGTTTAAATAGAGTTAGCTAGTTTAAGTAAAATATATAGACCTAATAATAAAACTTAGAAGCTTAATCTATATTTATAGTTTATATAAGAGTAGCTTGCTCTATGTTACTCTCTTATCCCTTAGTTCTATAGTTATTATCTAAGAAGGAAAAAGCAGCTCTTATATAATATTCTAAAGCGATCTCTTTAATAGTATTAAGAAAGTTAGATATTTATATAATAAGGCTTATTAAGGATAAAGTCTTAGCTTATATAGCTTCCTCTAGGATCTCCTAATATATAATTAATTATTTAGATAATTAAGATCTTTTAATTAAGTAGAGATAAGTATTACGTTACTAGAGGATATAGTATTATTTATATAGTTATTAGGTTAAGGTTACTTTTATAAAGCCTTAAGAATTAATTAAGCGTTAGGTTTATTAGTAACTTAACTTAAGTATATCTAATTAATTAATATTATAATATCTTTACTTAGTTTTACTAAGTTATCTCTAATATACTTATATTCTTCTAACTAGCCCTGATATTATAATTTAGTAATTTAGACTCTATTATTAAATAATAGGTTATTATTATCTAGAAGAATAAGGTTAGGCTTATTATTAGTAATAGTCTTATCTAGATTAGTATAATCTTTAACTCTATATTAGTTAATAGTTACTATGATATAGCTATATTATTTAACTTAATTATTATTACTTTATAAGTAAGGGGTATTAGTATTTATATTATCTAAGCTTATTTCAAACTCTTATTTAGTTAATTAGATAAGGGGTTTATTATTAATAAGGAAGGGGCTTATTCTAGCTTTTCCTCTAATAATAAGTAATTTATTTAATAATATTAGATTTAGGGGAGCCTAGCTAATCTCTTTAGACTTCCCTAGCTTATTATTCTTTTAATATAATTACTAGCTATATTACTTAGCTAAATTAGATACTAGGGTTATAATAACTTTATTTATAGGATTATAAATTACTTTACTAATTAACAGCTTTTATAGATTATTAAAAAGTAAATTTATAATTAAAATACTCTTATTAGAAATTAACTAGGCTTATAACTATTAAGTAATAATATAGCTAGCGATTATAATATAAGACTTAATATATTTTAATATATATATATATATATAAGGAGTAAAAAGGGGCTCAATTAGCCTATATATATAAAAATTCAGTATTGATATATAGTTAATGCAAATAACCTATATTTAGGCGTAAATCCATATCCCGGAACATCCGAGCCATGCACACCTTGCTTAGTGCGATGTGTGGGTCCGACATGATCCTTCGCAACACATCCACGCATCAAACCAGATGACTCATCTCGGCAAATGCATCAATTAGCCGACGAAACCGGAGACATAAGCACGGGCCGCTGCCGAAGACCCGGGGAGGAAGACGGTATTCCCTTTTTGGATCAGAGTATTCTGACTAACCTAACCTTGCCGGACCGCCTATCGGCGTCTTGTCATTTCGCCGTCACCGGTGACCAGCGATTATCTCTGACACATCCAGATGCGAAACGATTTTATCGAAGCACAACGACAACTGTGAATTTCACAGAATCATGTTGAGTTGATTCAGAGGCTCATCATCTTTGTCGGCATTCTGTCGAATGTCCTTTTCACCCACTTATGGCGGCATGCAATAGAACGCCGCCCACCGACGTTGGGGGCAGAAGTCCATTTACTGACGGGCCCCTGCCACCGATCAAGTCGACCGCGTGAGCTCACATCCACCGGGAAGTCATCGTTCTCTAGTCCAATTAACCTTCCTCCTAGATGCCGCCGATGCCATTCCAGAAAGGTGAAGTGTTCAGGAGAGCAACCATGCCAAAATTGTCGGCACGCAGGGAAAGGCTCCGAGTGCAGTTACCCGCGACGCAATAGACAAGTTAAAGTCAGGCAAAGGTAACATCTCGAAGCCCGTTTCTGCGAAAAGCTGTATGTACTATCTTTCTTCGGATCACGCTGATAAGTCAAATAGCTATATTGATGGGCTTCTTGATGAAATTCGTCGCCTCAAAAATCAGAATGCACAAAGTGCCCCCAGCTCCACAACAGCAGAAGATATCGTGACCCAAGCCAATATCAGCTACATCGGCAACAGGGCGAACACGCCGTCTTCTGGGCGAGGAACAAGTGACAATGAGGAGCCCTCCGAGACCGCGACCCTCGAAGTGAGACCGTGGTTTATCAATGCCAACGTGTTCCGCACGCCGATCCTCATCGGTGAAGTTGCAGATGCCGCGTTCTCAACTCGTTTTCGACAAGTCATTTCAGATCCAAGTGCACCCCAGCCAAAACATATACTTAGGCTGAACTACGCCCCGGACAGAGAGCTCATGACACTTGTCAAGTCGGACATCACGTGGCCCACCCCATCCAGGTCCCGATTTCTTGTCGAGGTCGCGCTCAAGTACGTTAGCCGACGCTACTATGTGGTGCGACCCAGTTCCGTCATGGAGAATCTAGAACAAAGTATTCATAATCCGTCATGGGGGAATCTTGTGCTCAGATCAAAACTGTGGGCGTTGTTCGCGATTGGTGAACTGTACTCAACGCGATCCATTCCATCTGAGAAGGACTTTCCTGGCATGCCTTACTTCGCGAAAGCTTCTAGGATACTTTGCTTGCTCGACGAGCGGCCTGGCACAGATTCTATTGAGATTATGCTCCTTCTTGTACGTCGGCAGATTAGACAAGGTTTCATGGATTCTAATCGCTCCAGTCATTCTATTCCCTTGCCCTGAATCGCCGGTACAGCGCTTTCGTCATGTCCGGAACCGCGATGCGAATGGCTATCGTGATGGGCCTACACCTCAATATCCCGGAGTCTCAACTCCGTGATCCAGACTTGCGAGAGCATAGGAAGCGACTCTTCTGGACTACTTACGTCTTTGATCGCATATGGGCGTCTAAGCTTGGCCATCCGAGCGCCATACAGGACAATGACATCGGAGTGGATCTTCCATCCGAGCCGGTCGTGGGTCAAACTTTTGCTGGTGATTTCGATGGCACCGCCTATCACATCGCCAGCTTACGACTGGCGACTCTTGTCACCAAGACCGTCCGCTCTATCTACGGGCAACGGAACCAGGAGGAAGCCACTCTATCTACCAGAGTGCAACAAGCTCTCAAAGATCTTCGAGCTTGGGTTGAGGACTTGCCCTCTCATTTGAAAATCGACAATCCGGATACAGGACCCAAACCGATCTCACTCCATCTCTCTTTCAATCAGGTAAATCTTTGTCTCCACCCTGTAACGACCATGATTTTGTATCTAACAGACCCAAGTGTGCTATCTTGGCCACTCGGCCCATTTTGCTGCACATCCTGCGGACTCAGGTAGCAGCGTCCTGGCCTTCATCATCTATTGTGACAGAATCCCAGGTACCCGCAAGCGCAATCACGCTTTCTGAGGCTTGCATCCGCTGCGCGCGTCACTCCATTCGCCTCCTTACCGACTCGTGGATTGATGGCTCTTTCGCCACTTTTGATTACTTCTACACGCAGTATCTCTTTTCTGCGCTCACAATCCTCGCAGCTTCTAGTCTCCTTGACGGGCCCGAAAGCAGAAGCGATAGGGAGGCTTTCGAGGAATCGGCAAGGTTCCTTTCTCAGTTGCGGGACGCTGGGAACTTCGCGGCACAGGAGTACTGTCATCACGTTGACGTGATGAGGGCCGATCTCGAGAAAGTGTATGCCAAAAGAATGGGTCTCGGGCCAGAATTCCCTGAACAGCCCAGTGGTTTCCACGATGACCCGGCTAGGCTGTCGGGCACTGCGACCTCCACACAGTTAGGACCCGCACCTCTGCTACCAGCTCATACAACTGCTGGTATGGCTCTCACAGAGCCATCTTTGGAAGAACTGCTGGCTCAGCCAGTGCTTGATCTGCAATTCCTGGAGGCCTAATTCTACGACGACCTGCAAGGTTTGTATTGGCCTGACTCAGTACAGAAAATTGGAATGACCTGGCGTAAATACCCTCTGCCATGTGATTTAGCCTGTGAATAAACTTGTCTTTTTGATACGCACATGCAACTTCATATTGGTTGTGACACTCTGTGAGTTTCAGAGTAAATGAGTGCCATGAAGGTCAATCGGTATTCGATAAGACCAAAGATTGAAAACAAGACCATACTGGTACAGCGGACGACGTACCTAGAGATTGGACATTACATTGCTTGTTTACCTGCGCATCTCTTCATGCGCTCGAGCAGTCCTTTCTCTTATTCCAGGTTTCGAATTGGCGCAGCGATGACAGGCTTCGGTTGAGCTGTCGTTGTCGACACAACTACGGTAATTTTTGAACTGCTCCCAACATAATGTAGCTTAAGCTATTTCTGAAATCGAAGAAACAAGGAAAGATCTCGTCTTAGACGAACTATGCTCTGTGAAACGATCTTTCCCGAGAATTAGAATCAGATCTAGTGCGGATAAAGAACCATCTAAGGCTCGCAGACTTTGCTATTGTATTATTCCTCAGTGCGTCTGTACTCTAGTACCTCACTACGGCAAAATATAACATCTGAACTAGCGACTCGCAGATCTAACCAAGTCTTCACTCAAGAGCTTGCTTATACCTCCTGCAAGGTAGTTGCGCCAACAGCTTGGCCTGACGCGGGAATCAAGAAGTTGCTGCCCTGCACCTTCTTATTTGAACCCCGAATTCCCTTCAGAACAGAAGCATCGACACTGACGAACGAGCTGTTAGACCAACTGCCAGAGTTCCATGAGTTCCCAGAAGCGGTGACGGAGCTGACAAGGCTAACTTGCGCACTGCTAACTTCTCCTCCTTCATATTTTTCTTAGCATGCACTATTAGTGCGGGCTACCTCGCTACTGCTATTTTGCTAATAAGGCTAATTTCTAACTTCGTAATAACTGCTATAGCTAAAGCTATAGCTTTAGCGCGCTATGCGACGCTGCTGCTACTACCTCCCTCTTAAGCTATATTTAATACTATATATCCTATTTAGATAAACCTCAAATAAGCATAGACCCCCCTATAATCGCCCGAGAAGTCGATTCTAAAGTTACTATATAAGAAACGAGTTTATAATAATCGAGGATATATAAATTCGTTGCTAACTACGCCTAATATTAGGGGCGCGCTATAAACTACTAATTAGCTGCTAAAGCTATACGGACTAATAATAAATACTATATCGAATATACGCTATACTAAGGGCGCCTAGGGGATAATTAGAGCTGCAGATTCTACGCTTAACGAGTTAACTGAAATTAAATAGAGGAGCGAGAGCTATAATATTATTATAATTACTCTAGTAGATACTATTCAAGCTACCTTATAATAACTTAAGCCTAACTATACTAAGGCTATAGAATACTATGCTAGGCTACTTACCTCTATAATTAAGGAGAAGCACTGCTATAGAGCGAACTACGAAGATCACGCCTATCCTACTACTACTAATTCTACTAATATAGGTAATACTAGAGCCCGCGCTAATAGCAACCGAGGCTCTACCCTTAGTAGAAGCCCTAGATAGCTTAGCTATGCTAGAGCTATCTCTAAGAACCTAGGCTATCTAGCAGCTTATGCTATAAGAACGCCTAGAAATAATCCGGGAACTATAAGTAGTTAGGGCGGGGTATAACTAGGAACTAGAAATCTATAACTAACTAACCCCGATAACCTTCATATCTTTATCTAGCTCCCTATAGGCTATGGTTATAGGGAGCCCCCGATCGAGCCTATATTTATCTATATAAGACTTATATAGGTTAGTAAAGTTAAGGACTTAGATATTAGAACAGCGACTTAGGTACCCTCTAGTATTATAATTGCTACGATATCCTAAGGAGTATATATAGCTATACTTACTTGCTACGCTAAGCTATCTAAATACTTTAATATAATAAGTATTAAGGGATCCGAGATTTAGGCTATATATGCTCTGCGAGGAGTTAAGGCTATGATTCGAAACCACGAAGGCATAGTGCTATTAGAACCCTTTATACGGGATGAAATCGAACGAGTTATAGGATAATTAGTTATTATATTATATATATTTCTAGCGCTATCAACTAGGGATAAGGAGCGCTATACCTAGATAGTTACCTTTTGCTAGAAGGTTAATACCTTCTAGGTATTTAGATCCTACCGAGCTAAGTACCTTAACTACAAGCTGCTCCCTAAGTAGTGCTAAATCTGCTTTAGGTAGTATAAGTATAAGGACTGCTCTAGAGCGCTGCGCTGCTAACGCTATAGCAGATAAGAGCATAGAGTTAACTATATAAATAAGGTATGCTATATAACCTGCAATAGCCTGCACGAGGCTATTAATAAAAACTGCCTGCTACGCCTATAATAGAAAGATAGTACTATAGTCTAACTATTATAAAGCTAGCGCTACTATATCTATAAAGCAGGTCTCTAATTTAGCGCTATAGCATCTGAAAACGCAATATAGGATCAGGAGAGCCTAACCTCTTCGTAATAAGCATAGAACGAGGGCTAAGACCTATCCTCAGGAACCCTTAACCCCGGTAGGGAATAGTCTGCTATATAAGCTATTGCCTCTGCTAATATCCCGCCTAAAGACCTCCCTAGCGCTATATCCGAGGGCGGTAATAATAATATGGAGATGCCCTCCGAAGATTCAGAGGACTTAGATAATAGCTCCTATTAAGGATAAAATACTGAAGTTACTACCCTAGTATAAATAACGAGATCTTAATTATGCTGCTATAAATAGGGTATACTCCGTATTCTAAGCTAATATTATAAAGGCTAGACCGATGCATAATATCGCCCTAATATTTGCTAACTACTATAAATTCGACGTTATCTTTATTCAAAAACCCTAGTATATAACTAAGCAGGAACTTAATCTCACTAAAACGAACTCCGCTTATACTTTATATTCCCCTATTTAGGCTTAGAACTCGCAGGCTATATAGCCTAGGGTACTAACTTATATTCGGAAAGGGACTGCTATGCTAACCCCTTTTATAATATACCTAGATCTGCGGATGCTATACTAGGATATTCTTAGCGTTAAACTTTAGGGGATATACTACCTTAATATATACCGAGATATCGATAAGCTATATATCTTCTATATCCTTTCGGAGTAGACTCCGCTACTACGCCTTTTCTTCGGAGGGGATTTTAACGCTAAGTATTATATATAGCAGCTAGGAGTAGAGATAAGCAGAGGGGGAATATTACTTATAGAACTTATAGACCGCTAGAGCATAGCCCTCCTTAATACGCTAGAGGTGCTAACCTACTAGCGTAGAAATATGCTTAACCTCTGCTTCTTAGATATACTACTTGCTAAGACTGAAGTTATAGACTATCTATATACTAGTTCTAATTACTTGACCCTAGTATCTATAGTCCCTTGCGCTAGGAGCAATCCGGGCAGGACTGCTCCTATAGCAAAGGGTAAGTTAAGGCTTAGCCTAGACGACGTACCGAAGTTCGCTACTAAAGTAGCATATAACGCATAGACTCTACTAGAGGCTCTTAATACTATTGACGACCTTAATAGGGCTGCAGAGGGATTGAACTTACTGCTATAAGTAGCGCTCTTTACTATAGGGAAGAGATGCCGCCCTAATAGGAAGGGTGCGATATAGTAGGATAAAGCCTATATTAAAACGGATCGGAAGTATAAGGCAGAATACAGGCAGAATCCGACTTCAGAGGCCACGGCATATACTAAAGGACGATGCGATTATGCTATTTGAAGAGCGAAGTCTGCTATATAGGCTAAGCTAATTAAGGAAATCGATAACGATATAGACCTTTATAAGATTATAAGCTAGCATAAGCCTAAATCGCAGTTTTAATCCCCTCCTCTGCATAATAGTAAAATCAATATTACTAAACCCGCTAAGAAGGTACTTCTCTTATGGATAAAACTACTAGAGATATATATAGCAGAAGACGATATTAACTTTCACACCCCTATAGTACCCTAGCGGAATATTATTATAGATCTGAAGATCTATATATAAGAGGTATAGAGCATAGTACTAGGAGTAGGTAATACTACCCTAGGTGCTAATAGTATCATAGTAGTTATGCTATATGCAGCCTAGCCTTATATCTCGGACTATATCTATAAACTATACTAGGCCTATTATACTATTAGATATCACCCGAGGGTATAGCATACTGCGGAAGTCTCTATAATCCTAAAGGTAAATAGAGATGCTTCTATGCCGAAAGGCTAGCAGCTAATTTCGCTCCTTTTAACTATTAGTAAGGGGTTCGAGAGACTTTATGCCTACTAGGTAGCATACTATATTATCAAAGAAAGGATACTATACCTAGCTATCGCAGGGGTGCTACCTCAATACTTAGCTACGGATATTATAGAGGTACTAGTATATAACGTTATAGCAGGGTTTAACTGCAGCTAGGTCTATACCTTTATTACTAATGATATAGAAGGGGCGTTCAACGCGGTCCTTCGGAACTATCTCTATAGGAGGCTTAGAGAATAAGGTTAGCTATATAACTTTATTTAATAGGTTTACTACTTAATACTAAACCGGATAGTAGCAATACGCTACGAGGGCTATACTACGCCTATAGAGAAACTATTCTATAGTCTGCTACAGGGCTCGCTAGCCTCTCTAGTGCTTTACCTCCTTTATATCGAGCTAATATACTAGATTAGGGATAAGAAGACGAGATTTAGCTATACTAATAATAGTAGGATCCTTTGCTTTAGGGATAACCTCACGGAGTTAATAGCAAAGGCCTAGAAAATCCTTAATAATATTATTATCTAGGGCAAAGAGAACTACGTTATACTAGACCTAGGGAAGATAGAGCTAATTTACTTTACTAACTAGATCAAGCTGCGCTCTAGCGATAAGCTACTTCCTAGTATCTGCTATAGAGATAGGGAGGTATAGCTATTAGACTTAATTATATAGCTTAGAATAACCCTCAACCCGAAGCTTACCTTTACTAAATATATTTAGAATAAAGTAGCTAAGGCTAGAAAGGTCGCTAGGTATATATAGGGACTAAATAAGGTCTACTCAGGAGCACCGCCTATTGCTATAAGGAAAGCGGTATATATAGTTATACTACTAAAAGCACTATTCGGGGCTGAAATCTAGTACCTAGGCTAGAAGAAGCTAGGCAAGAAGCGAGAAGGCACTAGCTATAATAGAGCCTTTAAGCTAGTTTCCTATAGCTTATATAGGCTTATAGATACCCTGCAAATCGCAGTTAATATTGCGATTCAGGGGTATCTACTAGTATAGAAGACGACGCTAGTAAATATCATATAACGAGAATTAAGCATACTACTAGTTAAGAATATTCTCATATTTATTAGAGATCGCTACGCCCTATAGCTTAGACGCCTTAACGAGTATTACCCCCTTATCATAAGGATTAAGGGCTATAAGCTGCTATAGAACCGTGGCAATGCTATTCGCCCTATAAACCTCACCGGAGCCGCATAAAGCATACCAGCTTTTCCCCGCCTGTAGCTATACCTAAGAGACTTCAGGTTCCAGGACTTACCCCAATAACTAGAAACTAAGGATAAGGCAGCTGAAGTATACCTGCTTTAGGCGGAATTATTACCCCTAACCTATCTCATAGTCTATATAGATAGGTTATAGCTTTAGCTAGAATAAACTAGCTTTAGTTATATGATTTATAGGGGCTCTAGGCTTATCTATACTAGCTACTATAGACTACTACGCGCAGAAGTTTTTAATACTAAAATAGAGGGCACCCGGGCTAGCCTAAGTATTGCTATTAATTTACTTAATAAGGATACTATAGCTATTACAGTTTACTTAGATAATATTATAGCAGTCTTCTATCTAGAAGGCGCCCTGCTAAAGTCCTTGTAAGAGGCTATTCTAGACTTTTGCTATATAGTTCTAGAGACCTAGATAACTATACCTATCTTAGTATGCTAGACTCCTAGCTATAAGGATATCCCTAGTAATAAGATAGCAGATTAGCTTGCTAAACGTAGCTCTAAAATAAAGGCACTGGACCTGCTAATGCATATACTATCGTATAACTATATTAAGAGGAAGGTATACCTTGCGGAAAGGTAGTAGCTAAACTATTAGTAGAATTATAATAGCTCCTGTAAGTACTGCTATATAGAGCTATTCGCTTCTAGCAAACCTATAGTAGAACTTAAGATGCTATTACAACTTAACCTCTATCGATTAATAGTAGTAAGAAGTAGCTATAGTAACTTCGCTAACTATTATAAGATATTCTAATACGAAGATACTAATATCTTCTGCTCCTATAGGCGCTATAAGACACCTAAGCACCCCTACTACTACTATAAGGCGGATAGACGGGGTACTCCTTAGTTCAATAGGGGATAGTTCGTTCGAGAATAACTAGGGGAGAAGTAGCCGGAGTATATCAAGTATATTATAGCTACTACCTTCTATACTAAGATTTACCTATAATAGTATATTATAAAGGAAGCATAGAACGTAGCATGCTCTAAGCCTCCGACTCCTTTAAGGTATAAGTAGCTGCCCTACTATTAATATCTAGTTGCAGGCTAGGTAATAGGCCCCTATAGCTAGAGTATTATTACGTATTTAAGCGTAAGATTGCTTCTAGTTAGTGCCCTAATTATACTATAACTATTACTAAACCGCATTTCATCTTATGGGCCCCTTATTCCCTATGGGTGAGCATATATCGGTTAAGTTACTAAATAGACTAGCTAGTACTACTATATGCTAAAATTCGGATACCGCGCTCCTAGCGTTAGCATACTTATTATATGCTGCTATTCAGAGCCTTAGATCTATATAACTACGTAGTAATAATTCCGCTCAGCGGTTTATATTATATTAATATCATATTATAGCGATTATAGAGGAGAGGGGGTTTTTACTCTTAGAAGGGTTAAATTTTCGTTCTATTTACTCGTTTCTACGTATATAATGGGATAGTATATATATATAGCTCGACGCAGACGCCCTTTGCCCTATGCAGGGACGTGCCGGCGATTAAACAATACCACCACCACCACCACTTGCGCACTGCCGACGTTAGCTGCGGCGATGTTGCCCGTCATCTTAGACGAGGAGCTCCGCATGAGAAAGCCTGTATCGCCGTTGTTCCATGCCGTGTTGCGCTCGAAAGTCAAAGAACCCGGGTTACCGTTATCGATGAAGCCCTTCTTGAAATTGCCGAAGGCGATAGAGTTGCGAATAACGTGGTTGGCCGGCGGGTTGTCCTTGATGCCGAGCTTGAAGCCGTTGCCGTCACCCTCGGAGGGGCTAAAGCCCCATCGGTTGTAGCCGTTCCCCCACGAGTAAACTTCCTCTAGGTTGACGGGAGAGGCAAACATGAACAGATCGAGACCATCATCAACGTTGTCCCAGAGACGCGCATTGCGAAGCACGTTGCCTTCACCAGAGCCAGACTTGCAGGCGAAGCCATCAGCACTCTCGCCGTTCTTTCGAGGGTCGCGGTTTCGGTAAGAGTCTAGGTTGATCACGGTGTTGTTGGAGGAAGCGCCTTCAAGCTGGAAGCCGGTCTCGTAGTTATCATGTGTCAACAGGCCGTCATAGTAGTTGTGCGATGCGTCGCGGGCGTAGATACCGTATGGACCGTTGATTAATCTGATCGTTTATTAGCGCTTGCACGGAGGATGGAGACAAAAAGCGTACTCCAAATCACGGAACACCCAGTAGTTGGCATTCTGAATGTGAAATATGCCTCGCTCAGAGTTTGGAAGTGACTCATCCAGAGCTTTTGGGGTCCTACGGGAGATGTCAGCAACTACGGCTATGCCGCTCATCGCAGAATCGCGTACTTACCGAGGCATATTCTTGCCGTCAATGATGACCTTTTCATTCTGGTACGGACGGACAGATATGGGCGATGTTGCGGTTCCACTCTTGCCAACTTGAATGTTTGCAGCAGGCGCATAGGTACCTTGGCGGAGATAGATTGCATCACCGGCGGCGGCTGCGTTGACGGCCGATTGAATGGAACCGTACGGAGCCGTCTGACTGCCGGTGCCGGTGCCAGCCGGGGACACAAAAATGTCGCGGGCTGCAACGCCGCTCGAAGCGGCCAAGAACGCGACAGAAACAATGCCGAACGGTGCCATCACGAACTCTGATCTGAAGCTGCCGATCTCCCGATACGAAATAACCGCATCTTTTTTTCGGACCTGGACTTAAAACACATTTCATAATTTTATAGACCTCAAAAATGCCCGTCACTCACCTAAATTCGAGGTTATTCAGCGTCCCGAGTAAGTCACGAGTGAGCCAAGTGCTGTCAATTTTCCGACTATCAAGGAGCGGTCAAACCAGAAATCCCCCAATCAAGCACCCTTGTTCTTTGGAGATCATGAGTTTCCTCGCACCATTCAATGCGGATTGAGATTTCTAGGGTCACAGCCCCGGAGAAAACGCTTCCGCAAATAAATGGCGCTGGAGCCTGAATCACCGACATCCGCATTGGACACCACACTTTCTTCTCGTACCACATCGATTCAACAGTTTGGGTATTGTTCGCCTATCCCATCGAGTGCTAACTAACGCCAGTTTGAAGTCGTGCGGAGTAGAGCCAATAGGAGATTGCCAAGCTAGTCTGTTTGCCCAGTTATATTAATTGATAACTAGTACCTCTACCTGGCTGGTATGTATCCTGCGTGTAAAAGCTATACACGCGATCTGCTAGGTATATAAAGCAATAAGCAAATCTAAGTAGCAATATAAGTACTACTTGCTTGCGGGGGAATACTGGGTGGTATTATGGGCCACTTCAAACTTGTTCAAGTTAGCACTCGAAGGGATATGATGCCAACGGGTGCATCATGTTCGCATAGACCAAGAGAACACGAACATGAAGGCCTCAAAAAGCGGAAGGATTTGATAATAGATTTGCTTGCTATTGTGACAACAATTTTGTCCTCGATTATCAACTCAATGAGAGGTTATTAAGTGCGGATTTCAGCTAGCCATATGCCAAGTGATATTTTCATTCTTGTGCCACAGACCCATGTGCAATCTGGCGACTAGGCTGGCAAATCGGCCGCTCAAGGGGTATTCATGATACGCCTGCCGGTGGGATAACAACATCATTCCCGCGATTGCGTGAATAGACTTGTGATTTCTTTCATGGTGCTAAGAAGAGTGTGCAGGGCAACCAACGAAGGATTGGCGAACGTTGTCACGATACTTGACGGACTTACTCTTCAGAAGAAGCAGTCGCAAGTCGCTACGGCTCGAATTCTTTGCTCTTCAATTCGAGCGGCATTCTTCTCATCATGCCAATATTTATAGGAAACATTTTCCGCAGCGATTATTCGGTGAAGGAAAATGGAGTGTGGATCGTGTCTGAGTCGAGTTGAACATTGAGGCGTTTTGTGGTCACAATACCTTTTTACCATAGGTGAATTAAATTGAAGTTAGCTCTAAGCAGGACCGGCTGATAGCCCTTTCAAAAACGAGGTCTTATGAAGTCAGTTTGCGATTTTGCCGTCCTTGCAGAGTTCCCTTCCAGCTTAAGATTGTGCGTCAAGCGTCTGGTGAACTATCATCAGTACTATCACTCTGAGTCTCTGACGACCTCTTCTGGTCATTAAAATGTCAAAAGCGGAGTCTTTCACTGAAGTATGTGCCAAAGATCGGAAGGCAAAGCGAGCGTGTTCTTCAACTTTGCCCAATTTGAAGAGTGACTGGTTTATGTAAATTCAGCAGTGACATCTCTCTACAGGCGAGGAAGCTGCTTTGCAGCACGCATACGCTCCCAAGACCGAATATAACGCTGCACGGTATCAATTTCCTCGGAGAACCCAACCTCGCGAGACCGTGACAGGTCATACTGCCGATCGAAGTCGAAGTCGACTAGCATAAAGTGAGTATGGCGCCAACCTTGCAGGTCGATAAGCTTCTCATCCAACCCGTGGTACTTGGCTCGTTCTGTCCACGATTCCCGATGTCCCTTGACGAAATCCTCAATCTTGATCGATTCGGCCGCAGGGCCTTGACCAACGAGTCCAAAATGCGCGCACAGTCCCGGCCACACTTGTGACCATGACACCGGTCTTCCATCGGCGATGCTGAAGACGCTACCGTTACCGCACTTATCCGAGTTCAGGGCAGCGTAGATCTCCATCTGTGGGATGATATCCTGGAACGTGTCGGAGTGTGTTGAGTGGTAGCCGTGCTCATGGCCGGGGAAAGGTACTGTTGCACCAGGGCTGTTCACAGCTCGATGGATGCTCAGGTAGAGACCGATACCTTGGGTCATGTTCATAGGGTTGACAGTGGGTGCAAAGCCCACGACGCCATCGGGACGAATCTCAGAAAATTCTCACGACTTGCCCTCTGAGAGCTTCTTGAGAAAGTCGCATTGAGTGTAGTAGAAGATGTTGCTGGCCCAGGGCTCTGGGATACGAGGCAAGTCTTCTCTTACCGGTGCCTTGATTCCGACTTCCTTAGGGAAATCGAGGCCATACCTGCTATGGTCAGCTGACAGAACTGCGGATAACAACTGGCAAACCTTACCCTTTCCCTCCAGTTTGGAGAATGACAACCTTCAAGTTAGGCGAAACCTCCTCAATGGCTCGGATGGCGACTTCCAGAAGACCAGTGTTCTTCTCTTTCAAGCTCTGGAAGTCATTGATTTGGATGTATGCTGTATCAGATTCAGTAAACTTAGAGCCGTTCACTTTACGTTACTCTATTTCATGGCAGCTACAAACCCGTGAAAATCACATGGGATACGGTGTCAACATCTGGAATCTTCTCCTTCAGAGAGTGAACAACCTCGTCAACTGACTTGGTAAGTCTATCCCGGAAACGATCTTCAAGCGCGGACCCTATGGAAATCTCGCTTGTTGAAGTGTAAAATGGCGACTGGTGGTGCCGGTTATGCGCGAAAACGTCGTGGTGGTGAGGTAGTCGCGAGCTTGGTTCATGAGTGACCTGCCGGAAATTCCAGAGGCTCCAAGGACGAGTGCATGCGCCATATTGAAAATCTGTTCTCAGATCAATACCTTCTCCCATTGTTTGTATGCGAATATTTCTCTCTCGTTCTTCAGAGCTAGCTTGGTTCATACGCTATAGAGTCTAGACGTTGAACAATTGGGCTGACTGAATCGGTCGAGATACGAATTCCGGTCAAAATTTTGGGCTTGCATCACGCGTGGCAGCGTATTTGCCTGTACGTACGCCGTCTTCCGTAAAAGTGCAACTCGACATCAATTTCGATCGAAACTAGGGCTAGATGGATTTGGAGCTCTTCTTTGGTGTGTTTAGGTTTGGAGGCTTGCGTGCAGCAAAATCAAATCAAAGCCAGATTGGGAAGCTCCATCTCCTTGACCTTGACGAGACAGGCGCCCGAGAGTTTACTTGATTTCCGCTACAGTTACCTTCACCCACATATTTTCTTCGACGAAAACATTATAGCTGTAAGAGTCCCAAGGTTTGACTGGATTAGCAAGTTCAAAGTCGAAGTTGCGCATCAGCTACTTGAAGGTCAGACTTCGTTCTAACTTCGCCTAACATAGCTGGCAACTTGCCTCGAAGAATGTTTTGTACAGTTCCATGAAGGCAACTGGCTTCCCGGCACACATGTACCGTCCGTAGCCAAACGCCATTTCCACCTCGCGCTCCAGTTGTGCTCTCGTTTGGTCATCAGCCTCTAAGAATCTCTCCGGTCGAAAGAGGTTTGCATCTGGGCCAAACGTAGAGCGGGATCTGAGCATTCCAGGTACATTCATACCGATGGAGGTGCCGCCAGGGATGAACTTGCCGTCAATGGTATCACCTTGCGGTGGAACGGTCTTGGGATAAAGCCCTGTTGCGGGAGCCCGGATGCGGATTCCCTCATAAATCAAGGCCTAAAGTTTCATAGCGTGTTATTGCGGCACCACGACGAAGACTGAGAGTTTTGACTCACCCGGAGAAAGGGAATTCTGATACCTTCATCAGCTGTAATAGGAGTTGAGACTCCAGACTTGACGGCCTGGCGTATGGTGTCCTTGAACTTGAGATAAACGCGGACATTGGTCATTAAGTGCAGCATGGTGATGCGGATCACCGAGGCGGTAGTGTCCGAGCCAGCAGCCAATGCAAAAAGGCCTTCTGCTTCGCATTCCTCTTTTGTCATGCCGTTCTTGATCCATGAACCCTAGAAAGCAACATGAACAGAAGGCCTACTAGGAATAGGGGATGAGTCCACGCGACGTACCAGCATGTCCTTTTGGGGCTCTGAGGCTGAGTTGAACCTCTCACCAACGTGTTTCTCGGCAACTCTAATTGCGATGCGGAACTTAGCGTGAGGCTCAAAACATGCATCAGTCACCGAAGACTCACCCCATCATCTGGCCCTTTATTTATGTCAAGTCTCAGTCAGCTACAGGTAACAGATTCCGAACAGATAGAAGGTGGGAGATCAGCTTTCACTTCTGCATTACTAGAAAATATCGAAATCTTGATGCTAGGTGCTTCAACTTACCATGCCATGCAAGTCTGTTGGCCTTGGTCCGAGCAGCCTTAGGAACCATTTTGAGAATCGAACGCTGCGAATCCATGGTGCATCTAGCGTGACAGCTAAGATTGGCCAGTTGTCTCTCATTTGAGCGATGACACCGAAGACATCAGCGTCGGCATCAAGATGTCCGAACGGTTTGCCAAATGCTGCGCTGGTAATGACATCCATTGTCAGATAAGTGGGCAGGAGGGCCATATCTACCAGACGATCTGAGTCGGCGTATCTTTCCTTCAGGAGCTTGACGGCCTTGGTGATTTGCTCGTTAACACTTGTCTCCAATAGATCCACCTCGCGTCCAGCGTATGCGGCGGCTGTCTTGTTCTTCATTCTGTCGTGCATTACCCTGTCCACCGTCGTGACCATTGTCTCCTGGTATGGGTTGAAGCGGCTAGAAAAGTACCAATGGTCTTTGCCATAGTCGCTCCTTACGGCGTTAACGCGACGAAGAAGCTCGGGATCATCTGTCAGGAGCTCATTGGGCCCAACGCGGACGAGGCGGCTGTCGTATTGAGTGTTGATGGTCCGATACAGCTCTTCCTGTCGGCCGCTGCCAGCAATGCGCACAAGCCAGAGGCAAGAGATCGAGCCGAGGAACGGTCCAGGGACGTGCCGTAGACGACTCCATGAAAGAAAAGCAGCAGTCATGTACCAACCTGCAAATATTCCTAAGACCAGGAAGACGAACTGCGAAGTTGAAGCCTCGAAAGAGGGAAGTATCAAGTTCCCCATCATGAGAGTTTTCCTGTGTCGACTCAGTTCTTTACGGGCGTTCTGCACAGTTAGATGTTGCAAGAATTGTTTCCCCCTTGGCGAACACGTAGGGGTTTTTGAAGATTATCAGGCTGCGATCCACAGATGTACGAGAAGCATGTTGAGTGACTTCGGCGGAGACGTCAGCGGCACGTTGCACCTTATTGCAGCTCCCTGTGGAGGCCCGAACTTCTGATGCCCAAGCTTCAGCACGGTCTGTAGGCGACAAGATACAGATGTGTCGATTGTAATTCGTCCGATACCTCCTAGATGGGACAGGGTTGCAATCGGATGTCAACTGACGCCCGTCCGTTGTGGCATTTGCTGCGAGATGTGCATTCACTCTAATGACAATTGATAGTTGAATGGACTTGGCAATAAGAAAATGATGCAAGTGGCTGCAAGTTACTGCAAGTTGAGCATTCAATCCGGCGATCATCGATGGTTGAATGGACTTGGCAATCAGTCAATCAAGCCCCATGACGACAGCAAGTGCCGTCTTCTCTTGATTTCGCACTTTGATATGCCACTGCCTCGGTAGCACCACCCCGTAAAGAGTTATGTGGGGTTGGTAAGCACTAGAGGGAAGCTTCAGGGATTGCTGGCAAATCAACGCAAGCGACCTCCGTTTCTGTTGTGAGCCACACTACCAAGCTCATCAAACTGACAAAACTAAAGTCTACGTATCTTCAGTACAGCCCGCCAGGAGAAGCCATCAATGCCTTTCGTGCTGAAGAATGTCCATGTGACTTTCACCTAGCTAGCATAAGTGCACGACAGTATAACTAACCACCAACCTTCAGCGGCGGTAGTCATCAGCGAGTATGCAGGCCAGAACGATCAATTAACACCCGTAATCTCAATTGGGAAATTCTTTGCAAGTATCTGATATTGCTTCGTTGATTTACTGGGTTGAAAGGCTTATTATTGGTTCGATCAAGACTTACGACAGCCTGTCTCGTCGAAATCAGATGTAAGACTATCGCGTAACGCCACCGCGATCTGTACTGCCTGTGCCGCACCAGAGAGCGCGAACGGCAATTGTGTATCATCGAGACATGCAGCAGTAAACTCATTAGCCTCAGTCAAAAAGGCATGCTCAAAGCGGACGTAGTAGTCTGTTGGCAGTTCCCGTCGAATGCCTCCAACCTCATGCATTTCGACGAGTGAGTCGCTTGGGTGTCCATTAACCACAATTTTCCCCTTCGTGCCCATAATCTCGGACATATCATGCTGACCTGCCGCCATGATTCGCGAAACGAAGAACTGAGCAATCTTGTCGTCCCAGAATCCCACAATCCCTATACCGTTGTCGACATCACCAAGCTCAGAGAGTTCCGGGCGAACCGCACACACGCCACTAGCCGAGACGCTCTTGACCACGCCGCCTCCGAGGAACCAGAGGCAAAGGTCAATATCGTGAATACCGATGTCTAGGAAAATCCCGCCACTCGCTTTGACGTAGGGGAGGAAGAAGCCCGATGGGTTCGGCATATCGCAAGTCTGTGAGGTGAGGCTTCTGACTCGCAATCTCAACAACAAATCGTGACTGTACATGAACCTGGTCAGCAATAAGAAAGAGGGTACCCTTTGTGCCAATATTAATGGCACGGAAGGTTCAAATATCAGAAGGCAAACCGACAATATCTGGACTCAACGGCTTTTCGCAAAACACATGCTTGTCCTATTCAATGGCCTTGATAGCCTGCTCGGCATGTGCCCCGACAATAGTTGCCCGGACCCAGTCGGCTTCATTATCGTCAAAAGCCCAAGCCGCAACAATTTGCGAACGTGAAGCTCTTTTAAGGAGGTTCAGAGCATGTTGACGACCTATACGGCCCAATCCGCAAATTCCCACTTGAAGCTTTTTTGGTGCCATGCTTCAGCTGAGAGCTTGACTGATAACCGCTGTGTCCAGATTCTCAAAAGTAAAACCAATAATTACTGACTGATGCTGTTCCTGTTCAATTCATGCGAGATACGCCTTAATTTAACCTTTTCGTCAAGGAAGTTCAAGGTTCTACGCTACGTCAGCACATCGGAATTGAGCTCCGAGGCGAATTGGAATCTAGATCACGGTGTGAAGCGGGTGTTCGCTATTTTCAATCAAGGTATTTTGCAAGAACTATGTTGGAATCCATGTCCTCTAGGCCACTACAAGATATTTTCCACGACACATATGTACATCTTCGGCACGTCATGGATGCACTTGAAATCTGAATTGCAATTCGCATTCCTCCAATCACTTGTAGAATTTCAACATCACTCATTCAGATTTGATGAGTTCGTAATAGTCTCCTAGTCTTCGTCTTTGAGAGCATTACTCCAGCACGTTAGGCTTGAGGGAGGTAAGCATAAGGTTCTAGATCTTCTATGATGTTTGCCATGAGGATGGGTGTCTCAGTAAATACGGATACCTTGTTACTTCCTTGCAATGCTTTGGAATGAGCCCCTGTCGCGTCTAAACCCCACGGGGTTGCTGGAGCACCCCAGCTATGATCATTGCCAACTCCGGATTCTTGTATCATCACCGTCTGAAATGATACATCTGGAAATAGAAATCAAGCCCCAAGCCAATGATCCAGGAGCTATTTCCCAGTATTTCTGAAGGTTCTTTATAAAGTTCTCTGCGCTCGGTTGTTGATCAGTTAGGGCCATGATTAGTCTGAAATGAACACTTTCAAGTATTTTCTTGACTTTGAGTTAGAGGAGTAGACTTCATAAACCGACATAACGAATTTAAATGTAGCTGGCTAAGTACCAGCCATGTTCATGTGATATCGGTTTCGAACGAAGAGAAGCTTTGAATTCATACTTACATGCTGTCCAAAGAATGGCGTATATGTGTTGCAGCCCACTAACTAGTCTAACTCTTTAATGAGAAAGCTGAACATAACTGCACAGTTTTCCTTTTTAATCCCGCAAAGACCGTTACGTTGACAATCGTCCGGGTGCACTTCAATGTCAGGCCGAGTGCTAGAACCTTACGACTCATTCTGTTGATCGAGTCACTCACGCCAAATTTAGCACCAACTGTAAATCGGGTTGACCGCACTCAACTCAGCTTTTATTTTTCGTGATAGTGTACTTTAGCCCATACACATTAAAAGATGACGTACGGAATGATGTTTTGTCTCCCCATTGACATCTCAACTTCGAAGACCAGATTCCGAGTTGAGTCTGTGATTGGTTAGCAGCGCAGCCGCAAGTCTATCCCTGACTTTTCTCTTCGTCTGGAGAAGCTACGTCGAGGGGTTTGCAATCACGTTCCGAATGTTGATCCGGAGATACATGGGTCGTGGAGTGCTATCAACTCCCAGGCCACTCGTTACCTGGCCAGAGGTTCCGCATTGGACCTCGTTACAAGGACGGTCACGCGAGTTGCGGGGTTCTGGACTCCATAGTGCTGTCAGGCCTTACATTGACAACGGGTCCATGTCGTTTGAGGAAGGGCGATGTCGCAGCGTCGCATTTGGGCCGTTGTGGCCACAGATCGGTAAGCTCCTTTTGAAAATTTGTTTATGGATGAAAGTCTGAAGCACATGATATGGGTTGAATTTGTGTGAGAAAGTGTACTTACCCCCTTGTGGCTGAACATGGGTGGCAAAAAGCATCAGAGGAAGGCTGAAGTCTTGTCGTAAGGATGTGGGGTCTATATCTTGAGAGAACTTTTCGCAATGTTCTGCAAACTGCCACGGTGGAAACACCAAAGTCACTTTCCAAGCGCGAGCAAGGGCACGGCACATCAGCGGAAGCTTCAAAGGAACCTCGGTCGAGTGATGAGCCCCTTGCCTTGCAAGAGATGCTGGTGGAGCCATGCATCGAGCTATCTAGACTAATATCACCCCTTGAAGAGTTCCCCGTGAGTACATGACTTGGTAGTCTTTCTTGGATAAAGATGCTCATTAGCTGCAGGTACTTCTGCACAGATGCGTCGAACGCCGAATTACAAAACTTGGTACAATACACATGGCAGAAACTACTAATCTGGAGGCAATGCTTGCCCACTGAGCTGGACTTTGACCTGGACTCGCCAAAGCCGGAGAATTGTGTCTCGCACGTTCTCATTTTGCAGTATATTCTGTAAGGACCCCTAAAAGAGAAGATGCTAACGTCGGCCGTGCAGTATGAATTTCGAGTATCTAGTGATAGTCCTCCACAGGCCTTTCGTGACCAAGGATTATATTCAGCCAATCCTGCGGGTCGGGCAAGGTCACTAACATGCGCGAGAGATGTGCATTCGCTCAGCATCACGCATTTCGACCCTTCTCTCCTGCTACGAACAGAGCTTCTCGCTCAGTCATATCAACATTCAGGTAGTTCAGATTACTTTCAGCGCGGCACTGGTTCTTGTCTATGCAACCGTGTAGGCAATCAATGCTCAGAGTCACCAGCAGTTGTCTGGTCATCTGGAAGTTTGCTGCTGTGCTTTAGCGGGAGTTGATAGCAACTGCAACAACGCAACACAAACTCTGGACATCTTGCCGCAGATCAAAAGAAAGTGGCAGGCACAGCTTGTAGCAGTATAGGCTGGGTTGAATAGGAGAGGGTCCTCTGCGACGTATTTATCGTAGTCGAAGCGCAGAACACAGGTTGATGCTGAAGCGCGCACCGCAGGATGATGGATTCATGCCTCTTCAGAAATGAATAAAGTTTGACGCAAATACCCCAGTCTATCCGCTTCGCTTACGTGCCCAATCTTTCACTAGGTTGGAATGGATCTGACATGGTGAATGGAGCTCAATTCTTGACAACTACCTAGATCACAGGTAACCCATTATCGTCGCTCGTTCGGGCAGCCATTGCCAAAGCTCTTGGAACTTGTCCTAGGCCTTCGAAAGAATGCGTAATAAGCTGTTTAATTTGGGGATTACATGACGTCCCTCCAGCTGCTTCCATAATCTTCAATCCCTCAGGGTAACAGTCGGCGTAGCGCTACACTCCGACAAGATCAACCTCTCGAAACGCCGCTGCAGCTACAGGCAAAATCTGGATCGGGGTTGCCCTACCTACGAGAAGGACATTAACTCCTCCCTGAGTAGCCTGCGCATTCGGTTACCAAGTTCCAAAAGCACCAACCTTGCATTGTGCTCTCACATAAATCGCCGCTCTCACACAGTGAACTTTCTTCCTAATTCTTGTACACCAACGTTTCCGCGACTTCTTTCGCGTTCTCAAGCCCTTCTGCGGTAGTGCTCGGTCTATTCGAACTCAGAAGGACGGTTTCGCCTTGAAAGTGTTGGAACGCAGTTAAGCTACTACGAAACCGCTTCTTCTCACATACGTTATGTTTCCCATGCCCACAGACTTCGCACTCGTCGCAGGGCACGCTGGCCTCTACCGCAACTCGATCACCTACCCTCCGTCCGTATGTCGATCCTACATCGGCACTGACTGCCACGATCTCCCCGGCGCATTCGTAGCCTTGCGATAGCGGCTCCTTGATCTGAATGTCTCCGTTCTTGAAATAAGTATCATAGTGGAGGTCAGATCCGCATAACTTCGTAGCCCTCATCGCGATCCGGACTTCATTGGGAGCAGGGGGTTCGATTGACCAAGAAAACTGTTTGGGTTCGGCTCTTTTAGTAAGATGACTCAGATGGTCTGAAGGAGATTTGGAATGACTGCACCAGCCTGAGGTCCTTTGGTCCATAGAGGACCTGTGCGTTGACTTCGCCGGGCATATTGGTGGTTATGCTTCCCATGACTGCGGGTAAATTAAGAGTGATGTTCTCGAATTGGCATGTTTAAATCATCTAGTGCTCGAGCATCTTGCGAAAGACAAAGCTTCTTTTTGAGAATACGGGCAAAGCAGCTTGAAGCAGACTTCGTGACCTGATTTAGTTTTTCGGATACCGAATTCCACGGTCGATGAGCTGCGCCAAACAGTCTAGTAATCGTCAACATGATGCTCAAGTTCGATCCACCTCTTGTCTTTGGTGTCGCTACCACAAGCGGAATTTTGAATTTCGGAATCTTAGTCGGGAATATCAGCTAGCCACCGGAGTTGGATGTACCGGAACAATCTGGCTTTGATCTTCACATTTCGTGATAAGCCCTCTGGTTCAAGCGCACACCAGTCGGCAAATTCAGAAGACATTTGTTTTCGGCCGAGGACTCGGTCAAAGTAATTTGCTGGTTTCACTTCTTTCATGTAATCATCCTCGGTTCTTTTGTTTTCGGGAACGAGACCCCTAACAAGGCTCATGTTGCCATGTCATTGCAAAGATTCTGGGGTATGCGTAGTCTTGGAATACTTGCTTGCTATGGGCCTTTCCCTAGACCTCAAATCAACTAGCCTCCACGATTCTTTCCAAGAATTCTTCGGTCAGGAGGCGGCAGCTGCTTACAGTCAACAAATCGGCTGGAGAAGAAATATTGCCTTGCAGTCAAGCCGTTGGTGATGCATTTCGTTATCAAGAGACTGACATCAAACTTGTCTTCAGCCAACTGGTAGTTATTCTGTTTCCCTGGTTTGTTCAGCCATGAAGCCGGTACTGGATATATATAAAGACGAGAACACCTCCAAATGCAACCCTTTAAGTACTCCGTGAAAGCAAGCAAATCTCAAACAGCCCCGTAACGCATCATCATGAAATATCTCTCTTCGAAGGCGGGAGAACCAGTTCCTCCCGCCCCATGACCTCCACCGTTCCTTCCTTCCCCCTCCATAGATATCTTACGTGTAGCGCCTTGCGTCTTAAAGGTGCCGGGTCCCAGAATCCCATTATCGAGCCCTTTCGCACCCCGGCGGGAATTCTCAGCTTGCCGTCCTCAACTAACGCCGCCACGGCCAATGTGACATCTGCAACCTCCTCCACCGCCCAGTCCGCCTCCTCTTTTACTCCAAACTTGGCGCTCAAGATGACAAGCCCACCGCGCTTTCTCTCAATGCGCTGCCTTGCCTCAACAGATCCAGCTAGCAAAGAAGCAATGACGTCCGCCGCAGCACGCTTCTTAGCGATATAGGCCTGGAGGTCGACCTGCGGCGGCGCCGCACGCGTGTTTCTCACAAGGAAGTGCTTCGCCGCGAAAGCAAGAAGCGGCACGGCGCTTGCGTAATAGAAGACCGCGGGGCTGTACTCGGCACGAGGCGACAGAAGCAGCGGGACGCTGAGGCGCTGACTGAGACGAGACCAGTAAAGAGAGAGGTGCAAGCTGTGCAGGCTGACGCCGAACTCAAGGCCGAGCTTGGAGAAGCGGCCGATGTTCCAGAGATTTCGCACGGCCACGTAGCGGTCGAGGAGGGTGTTGGAGCACAGCTCAACTTCCAATCTCGTGGACTTTGAGCCGGGGATAGGCAGGTCGCGGCCGTAGCGCAGGTAACCTGCGGCAGCGTTTGCTGTAAGCGACGTCGAGACGGTCCACGACCCGTCGCTGCTGACGCTATTTTCGTAATCCAAGCCGCGGATGCCGCATTCGCCTCTCGGAGTATCCTCGTAGCCTGCAGAGGGTACTCGTTCAGGAGCAGTCGAATATCCGACCTCGACACTTGCAGATGTCTTCATGGGAAACTCGGTAAGCAGCTGGGTTTTGCTGACTTGAGAGAAGTCGGAGAGTAGCTTGATCGTTTCGCCAGGCCACATGCTCCAATCGCCGCTGTCTGCGAAGGCATAGGCTGTTCCGGCGCCGAGCCAACGATGAAGCCCAGCTGCAACGCGTGGAGGCTCACGGAACCAGGGGCGTCCTGAGCGGGCGCTTCCCTCAAAGATGATTGGATTCGGGCTGTTTGGTAGGTATACGGGATGGGATAGCCCCGCTGTCAATGAACATTCCGGAAGTACTTCGCTCTCCACCTCCACGGTAGTTTTAGCCATGCGGTCCTCAGCGTTTCTGTGGATTATATCCTGACGAAACTTGAGACTAATTAGAGGACACGGCCGCTGCTCTGCCAGTTGAATGATTCGTTTACGAGGTATCGTCAGAGGGAGGAGAGGCTGGTAGCGATCCGCGAGCAGCGGTAAAGGAACGCGATAAATCTCCTCCACGATACCGTAAACCGACCCTGTCAGGGTGACTTGTGGCGGAGGCAGATACATCATCAGCTCCCTCCTCTGCTCGGATTCCGGTACCTCGTTCACTGCAACAGAGGGCACTCGCTTCGATGCTGAAGGCACACCCCGCCCTGAGCCAAGCGACCAATCGATGAATCGACCCAGCACCGGCAATCCGACGGTCACGGAGTGACTCAACGTGAAGTCTAACGGCGTCACCGCAGTGGTCTGTCCCACTGCCTTGGACGCATCTAATCGAATACCCAAATCCGACGACGTCTGCACCACATCCGCTGCTCTTTGCCTCAGCTGCTCCTTTAACGATAAGTCGTACGCGTATCGATAATCCTCATCCACCGGAAGCTCGATCGCCTGCGTCAGATCCCGCAGCTGGCTCGCATCATACAGCGCCCTCCGATGCGGGTCAATCAGCGTCTCGAAAGCCCTCTGCACAAGGTCAAACCACGGCTGCGCAACAGCGTGCTGATCCTCCGGTAATCCGTCCTTGTGCAGATATAACAGCAGCCGGTGGTACGCTTTGCGCACTTGATCGGGTGTGAGCGTGGGGTCCTTCGCCAGACACATGAGGTCGTAGTAATCGCCCTCTACACCGTCGGCCTCCTGCGGCACCGCGTCGCCCGCGGCGATGGTGCTCTCGTCCCCGCCGGCCGTGTCCATTTCGGAGGCGAGCGTCAGGCGCTCGAGGATGGACGAGGCATCGTCGTCGCCGAACTCGTATTCGCGACGGGTAGCGGCGAACTGCTCGTTGAGGGAGAAGCGCGATTCGGCGGAGCGTAGGCTGTGGTGGCCGTAGTTGGCGGGGTGGAGGTAGGAGTAGTCGTCCCAGGCGGCGGAGGATCGGGCGGAGGAGTTTCGCGAGAGGCCCCCGCCGCCGCGGGTGCGGTGGACCCGGATGCTGCCGGGGCGGTTCGGGGAGTCGGTCATGACATACACTGCTTTCTGGTACTGACAAGAAGGGAATTACGGAGAGGAACGCGACAGCGGCGGTGCCAAATAAGGAGAGCGACGATAGAGGAGGAGGATGGGGGAAGGAAAGCCGTGAGGTGTGGTCAATTACTCACACTTCTCGACCGACTCTCTTGTGTTTACATCCAATGGTTGGAAACAGCATTTCGATCGGGTCGCAGTCAGTCGTCCAGCTGGGCGGAATCAGGGGAGGTTTGGGGCTAAGCACAGCTCGCGCAAGGGTCCATCCCGGGACAGCGTCATGTTTTCCACGGTTGGTGAGATTGTTCGCAAGGGACAAGGACATCCCGGTCCCATGAATCGTTGGACACGATCCATGCCATCCTCCCAGCGACTGACCCATTTGAGCCTTCAAGGCGGGATTTGGGCCTTTTGTTTTGCGCTGTTCAGGTACGTGGGCGATTGCAACGCGACCCGCTCGTGACATCGGACGGCACTCAACCGTAGAATACCGTGGACGATTCTCACTGCCTGTCGTGAGTGGCAGTGTTGGATAATATGCAACATGCCTAGTGTAGAGTGAGCGGTGTGCGGGGAATATACGGCCCCACTAACGCCGAAGCCGACGGGGGAAACTGGGGCTCGGACTGCCCCGGGCTTATTCAACTCCGTGCTGCTAGTACGTCTAGTTCAAACTCTATGTGGAAGCTTTTCAAACGGCAGTAATTGTACAAGAAAACTATGGAAATATCTGAAAAAAAAAAAAAAAAAATTGGTGAAAATCAGTATGCAGTGGCACCATGTGAGGCTGGTCCCGTTGGCTCCAAAATTCCTAGCTCAATGCCTCCTATCCCGACCGAAACCGCCGCTCCTTTTGAATCCCATCAGCCAATACCATGAGTCACCTCTTTATGAACCCAAGTGACCGATGCATGTTGGAGAAAAAGATTCACCGCCAGCATGCGACAGCTACAAACGTAAGTGGGACAAGACGCTCCCTCCCTGCCGAAAAGACACTCCCGCCCTGCGGACTGTGGTCTCGCGTGGAGCGCCGCTACGACCATGCCGAACCGCAACAGCGCCAGCAACAGCAAGCTCCGACAGCCGACGGCTTCGCCATCCCGCAGCTCAAACTCCTCAAACTAGAAATTCGGCTAAGTAACGGGGCTGCTAGTTCTCCCTACACCGTGGGTGGGGTGTCTGGCCCGGGCCCGAGTCCGGGTACCGCGGTTCCGGGACCGGCCTCGGCACCAACAACAGGTTCCAGTGGCGCCTGCTTTTTCTCCCGTCGAGCCACTGTGAAAACACGGTCTTGCGCGATAGGTGTTGTCAGTCTTATGATCCTCGACGCGTTCTACAGCGCCACAGATACCCTTGCCTGGTTTGCTCGGGAAGTGGGCTCGGCGGAGTGCAATGAGGGTGCTCATACAGTTAAAAGACGATCGTCCAAGTTGAAGTGGGCGATGGAGGTTGGCGGGGGAGTATGGGAGAATGATAGAGCAGCAGGCTTTTGCGCATGTGATGCAGGATCAGGGGCACTCAGCGATACACATTCAGTAGTGAGGGATTGTCTGACTCTGCAACTCCGGCCAAATCGTTCTCGCTCCGGAAGTGTCTGTACCATCATCTCATCGTAATCACCTTAAATTATAATCCCATTTACTCAATTGTAATTTAGTTCAAAACAGGTTCCCACCCCTTCCTTTTCACAAACCCAACAACATCCTCATCCCTCAAAACCTCATCCCCAAGCCTTCCGGTAACAACACTTCTCTCGACCTCCGGGCCCCTAACATAGAAGGGGAAGCTCAGCCTCCCACTCCCATCATCCGTCCCCGGATCACCATCACGTTTCCTCATCACCCAGCCCCCGTTGCCCTTCACAAACCCGCTCGCCTCCCGATCAAGCGACAGATACCATCTCCGCTGATGAATACTCCCAACAGTATTCTCCGCCCCCTTGTACGCATTCGTCATTCTGACCTCCTCATTCTCTAACTCCCTCAACTCCCTCTCCACATCCGTAATCCCCGTCTCTGCACCCCCATCCACAGCATCAGGGAACAGATCATCATTCTCCTCCTGCTCCTCTTCGGAGCTAGTCTCAATAGCAGCACTCTTTACACCACCGGCTTTCCTCCTCCTCCTCTTTCTCGCGGGTCTCCCAAGCGCAGCAGCACTCTTTCTCCTCCCCTCCACATCCTCCCCCTTCGTCAACCTCAAGTTCAAAACATACCCCGTGGGAAGCTTGCTCCCATGCAACCTCACTCGAATCTTCCTCAGCCCAAAAGCCCTAGCCAACTTCTGCTGCTGCGTCCCCTCCCCCCCCCCCTCCTCACCCCCATCATCATCATCATCATCATCATCATCATCCTCATCCCCCGAATCCGGATCGACAACCGGATCTACCCTCCCTCTCGCCTCCAAGACCTCATAGCGACCGCAATCCCAAATGACCAAGCTCCCCGTATGCCAGCTCCCCGTCTCGACGACATGATTCCACAAACAATGAACCCTCGTCTCCGTCGCGTTCCGGTTCAGCCTCTTCGAGTTCGCGTCCCCGGGCAACCCGTACATGACCGCCCAGCTAACGCTGCTCGATTCGTTAATCTGCAACCTGAGATCGTAGTGCGTGCCCGCGATGGGGTGGTCGTGCTGGTGCACCACGAAATGCGCGCCCTCGCGGCCCCCCGCGTGACGTTCAAAAAGAGCCCTGAAAGCGGGTGGTTCCAGATGCGCCGCGCGAGCCGGGTAGGGTGAGAGGACGTGACGTGCCAGGTGCGCGAAGAAGTGCGACGCCGGGTCGAGGTGCTTTACGGCGCCTGATTCGAGGGCCGCGGAGAGACCGGGGCGGGCGGCGGTTGCTGGTGGTTGGGTGTCCGAGGTGGCCAATCGGTATTCCTGGATGGCTGACTTTGGCTGGAGTACCTCGAGGGACCATTCGAGATTTCGTTTCTTGATAAAGGGGTTTGGGATGAGATCCGGGCTTCCAGGTCTCTTAGTGGCCATGTTTCGGTGCGTATTGAATGTGGGTTGATGGTGATGTAAGAGGGAGATTTTGCGTTCGGGGTTTGGACTTTGAACACTTAATTTCCAATTGTGCTGATGGTTCAGATTCATCCTCTTATTTTTACTTGTCACCTACGTTTCTTTCGCTTCACTGTTTTTGCCTCCCTCAGTTACCTGACCTCAAGGCGACGGTATTTAGTTGAGGTGTCCCTTTGACTGAGCCGGCTTAGTCATCGCGCTTACTACGATTCGCCGACTTCGAAAACGTACTCTATGAGGAAATCTATCATCAACGCACTCCATACCAACAAACAAGGGGACCTAAGACTGCTGTGTCCTTGTTATACCCTAGCAACGCCATGCCATGCAAACAAATCCGTTCGCGAGTGTAATCTCC
This sequence comes from Colletotrichum sansevieriae, assembly GCA_026260285.1. NCBI lineage: Eukaryota > Fungi > Ascomycota > Sordariomycetes > Glomerellales > Glomerellaceae > Colletotrichum > Colletotrichum sansevieriae. The sequence goes on from JAOQIF010000351.1 coordinate 39,732, forward strand.
GCCAGTATCCGTTACTTCTGCCTCGTAGGCTTTCCTCAACCGTTATCAAAGCTCGCAGCATTTGCCCCAAATTCATCTTCTCCATCCAAGCAGCGCTTTTGTTCAATGTTTCATTGTACACGAGGTCCACACACATTCAGTAACAGAATGCTAACTACGGCTTCTGCTCAATCAGCGTCGGTGCGATCCGTCTCTTTTTCGGCCCGTTGCCCTCCTCCTTCTCACTCTCGCTTGCCTCGCGCTTCGTCCCGGTGGCTGGGTTCGCGGAGGTCGTCCCGGCCGCCGTTGAAGCACTCGCAGGGTTGGCGGCATTAGGACGTGGCGTTTCGGGCGGCGTGGTAATGGGTACGCCCGTGACTTTGGCAGAGTTGGCAACCGCAATGCTGGGGACGCTGCCGACAATGAGGTTGGGATTAGTAACCACCTGAGATGACTGAGTCGCCACGGATGAAGTAGAGTTCGACCTCGCAGGCGATTGCGGTCTTTGGTTGACGAAGCCGGCGGGAGGCGGAGATGGAGCAGTGAAAGAACTCGTCGAGTTTCGGTGATGATGAACCGACCCATTACGATACGGAGACGGAGGGGCAAAAACTGAAGACGGGGTAGGGATGGGAGTGCCCTGGTTCGATAAGGCTGGTCCTGGTATAGTGCCGGGAACCGCCGGGTTTTTGGCCGTAGGTAAATCTCCTTGGTAAGTCTGGCCGAGCTCACCTGGGGAGAATGAGAGGGTTGAGCAGAAACCGTCCGAGGAAGATACCAAAAGAGTCAATCCGTCACTCGACCTAAACGAGTCAGAACTGTGGCAGCAATCCGTAATAGTGACTTACCATGCGAGATCAGTAAATGTGGCACAATGTAAGTTGCTGACGATACAAATTGGAGTCTGCTGCTGAGAATCATATAGTAGCACGGAGTCCTGCGTAGCGACTGCGTAAATCATTCTGTAAGGCAACGCAAAGGCTGCCTTAGGACCCGGAGTTGAAGCACCCATTTCGGATTTGCTTGTCGGAGTAGAAGATGACTCAGGGTTCGAAGTTGGCGGCGGCGGAGGCTCCATGACTGAAGTAGCGGGTGATGGCTTGGCTACTGGCTCTGGCAGCGCTGGGATGGGCTCCTCGGCAGACGAGGTATCAATGGTAATGTGTTTGGTGACGGGAGGTGAAGTCCGCAGTGTGTAGAAGACAGGCGAACACTTGACTACAACTGAAGGCTTTTTGTGGCCCGGCAAATGCGCGATAGGGGCCTTGTTTATGCCACCTCTGGTGTAGATGTACACCGTGTTAGTAACCTCAAATATGGGCTTGGAGCTGCCCTCCGTCGTATGCTGAGTCTGATATTGACCAGCAGGAGTGAGTAGAAGGCTTCCGTCTGGCGTGAAAGTCAGACGGCGGAAGAAGGATGAGAGAGTCTCGTTGGCGTAGAGAATAGAGTTCTTCATGCCCAGACTGCCTGATGGATGCGGCTTCGTGCTTGGCGAAGGTTCTATCGGCATGACAGCTGGAAGAGGCATGGACGGAGCTGGAGACGGCGAGCGTCTTGAAGAGAAAGACGACCGCCTGCTATGGCTAATGACGCTTGGGGGTTTCATCGGGAGGGCGATGGACGTTGGGGTCCCAGGAGCGGACGGAATCGGGGAGCCGACAGCTTGTTCAACTGTGAGATGGGTCCTACCAGTGAAGTCGGGCGGTGCAGGACTGCTAGATGATATGCGGCGAGGTGGCAGATCGCTTTTGTTGTGGCTCGCTATTTTGGAAGGCTTGTCGTCGTGGGTACCACTGAGGGTGTGCTGGCCCTCTTTCGTTTTCAAGGAGTATATGTGGACGGACCGGTCAGACGACTGGGTCGCGATGTATTCGTTGAGGGGATCCCACGCAACGCCTTGAACGTAATGACTGTGTTCGGCGATCTGGCGTACGAGGGTGCCTGGCCTGGTCAGAAACATCGTCGTCAGAAGTCGTCACCTCAGACTCACCTGTAGTAGCATTGTAAATGCGGGCTATGTTGTCCATACTACCAATGATGAAGTAGGAGCTGTCGGGGGACCAGGCGAGGTCGTAGATCTCGGAGCCGCTCGATCGGCACATGTGCTTCGTCCGCCATGTTTCTTTATCTTCGAGACCCTCGTTACCAAAGGCAGGGCCGCTGTGTTCTGACATAACCCAGAGGATTACATTGCCATCGTCGCCAGCGGAGGCAAGAACTTCACCTGTTGGAGACATGGTCAGCTGACGAACGAGTGATCGGGTGTATACAAATTTCGCACCTTTCGGTGCCCAACGGACAACATTGACGGCTTGCGTATGCTTGCTCAGGGTTGACAAGTACTCAACCTTCCTATCCTCCCCATCGCTCTCGACCTTCCAGAGCTGCAGATATTGTCAGTCTCGCGAGGCCACCTGGGAGGTCGGTGGCATGGCCAGCGTTTAACAAGAACCGACGTACTCTAACGTTGTTGTCCCCTCCAGCCGTAGCTAACCGCCCCTTGCCCTGGGGCTCGAACTGGGCCGAGTAGACGGGGGCATTCTGATCATGCCAATTGATGATCAGAGGCGTGCTCTTCATTGTGACTGCTCGCGTGGGCGGCTAATGACAGACATGTGGGGGGTTGAGAGACAGTGTGGTTACGATCGACTCGTACGATTTATTCGCAGCGGGGATACACGTGTGGTCGGATGGGATATCGCCGTGGAGGGGCCCGTGTTGACGAGAGCTTGAATGGACGATTCGAGTCGGGAAGCTTCGCGTTGGTGAATTGGCAGTATTCGGATGGGAAGAAGGGGGGGGGAGAGCGAGTAGGCGGAGGCTCAAGCTTGGTTGCTTAGCATCGGCAGCTTGGGGGTGAGTGGAGGAGACGGAATCAGGCTAGTAGCAGCAACAGCAGTAGATCTGGCAGGCTCGACAGGCAGGTTCGCGTGCGTGCAGCTGCAGGAGGCTGTTCGATTCGTTGGTTGGTGTTGGGTTAGGCAGGTTTATATCAGTGCGACGTATGTCGGTCGAGGAGGAAGTAGTATGGAACAAAGGAGGCAGAACGACCATTAGAGAGGAAAAGGGAAGGAGGGAAAAATTGAGTGGTAAATAAGTTGGCCGGGGAATTGTCACGAGGAACTAATAATGGATGAAAGGTCGTTCCCGCGCAGGGTGGAGTGTGGTTCTCTCTAGTTTGGGCAGCGGACTGTACCTACCTCTGTGGTTTGGCAGGATCTCAGACGATTCAATGCATCTCGCTGAGGCGCGCGACCTGAGTAAGTAGGTACCTTACTTTGGAGGTAGGTGTCCTACGCCTGAGGTATTGTGTGGCCATGCCTTGTTGCAGCGCCCAGCACCGGCGAAGGTACCTCAATTGGACCTCTCACGCTGCACCCAGAACAGGGAAGGTGGTGGACATGACCTGGAAGCTGCCCTTGGCCAATTGAATAGCTCGGACGGGTCACAGCTAGCCCACTATTCCGCTCACCGAGCTTCGTTCCATTGGCTGAAGCCCTTCCTTACCAGGCCAACCTTAATGATTCTGTCAGATGGTCTGCACTGAGTATCCGCAATCAACATTTCACTTAGGTAGGTAGGTAGGTAATTTGATTTCTTGTCTCTCATCTGTCACCTGCAGGCTGCATAATCATGCCCGTCGAAACCGTCACAGACAATAGGCTAGGTAGCCTACTCGAATCCTCCAGTCAGAAATGCCTTTGTTGGGTCCTTTTCCTCACCTTGCGGTAGGAGTTGAAAAACTTGAAAAACAAGGGCAAATGACTGGGTCGACGCATCCTGGCCTTTACAGAAATGATCGACGCAACTCTGGGCGAGCTTGAGGCAGTGGGCGCAACACGTCGAAACGGAATACACCCTTTTTCCACCTTGCTCGAGATAAGGACAAGAGCTGCTGGGTTTTCTTTTTGTTTGGGACGTTCCATCTCATCGGACGGTTTGCACGTCCTTTGTGTGATTCCTTGCTCGATACCTTTAGCTTCAGGCTCGGCGTAACCGTGTTCTGGAGGATTTGCCGGATTGTTTCCTCCAATCCGTCCTATTGTTTCTTAAGGGAGGTTTGCTTCTCTTTCAAATGAGGTTTGTTTCTGCCTCTGATGCAGATTCAGCCCGTCGCATCAACCGCTCGACACCGACCTGACCCAACTCAAATGAACATAAGGGATCGCAACATGTCAAAGGAGCCTCAATCTCATCAGCCATGGACGGTTGCCAAAGGGCTGACCCGGCCCCCGCGCCAATGGTGGCCTGGCTAATGCGAATTACTGGTGTTCTGGCACGCGATATCCACTCTTACCCATGGCTTTACGAGCCTTCACTCTGCCCCTCCAAGAAGATGTGCATTTCCATAAGAACAACCAACTTCGAATTCGCAGACATGGCAAAACAAAAATCGGAAAATCCAATGGAGTAGCCATTTAATCAATCTGCAGCCTTCACCGAGCATCGCTTCATCCTCGGCACGAAAGCACGTTTAAAGTAGAGGTATTGACCGATACCTGCAGCATCAGTCTCAAGCGGGCCCGGGTCCAGGCTGGTTCATGGAATCTGACCAGCCTTGTTTCACTATGCCCAGGGCACTTCACAAGAACCGTGGGCGTGCTTTTGGGGCAAAAGCTTCGCGCCTAGTCTCGTCGGGATATTAGTGGGTCACCAAGAGCTTGCAAATAAGGTGCAGTAAGAACTGACGACGACGGCCGGGCGACCACCTTCGGCTCCGTCACTCATCCGCGGGCATCGGTTCATGTATCAGCGTTGTGGGCTAAACTTCATCTGCCCGTTGAGTCAAGTCAAATGCTGCACCTTCCCATTTGCTTGTCTTGATACGGTAATCTCCGCTATGACTCTTACTAGTCTTAGTCGTGAGTCCTGTTCAATGTTTGAGACCAATTTCAATGACACCGTCGTACCCGATTGCAATGAGGCCAAAGTCTCGGGTGGACAACAGAGAATCACACAATCATTGCTCGCCTTGACTTTCCTGACGTTGGCGGTGAGCAAGGCGACACGATGCATCCGTCACAAGCCAATCGTAGGGCTCGAGGAGCCTCATCTGCGGCTGTTACACTACGTCGGCACCTCATTGCCGTACTGCAAATTGCTTGGTGACTCCATGGATGACTTGCCCGCCTGTTTTTGCGTTGGTTCGATAGTCATCGTCCCCAATAGCTGATGGCGTAGCCAGACTTGCCGCTGCTGCTGTCCGCCCACAGGCCACAAAAGAAAAATTACATGTAACAGTGTCACTACTCACCGAAGTCGTGCTGCTCGTCGATGAGTCGGATGGCTGATCAGTGGACAGGGCGAATCGATGACCCGTTTTATGTTGCCATCCACGTTTCGAAACATTGCATGTAAAATGATAGTCGACTCTGGGCCGCATTCCACTTGCTGAGGGGCGCGGACCACTTCCATGTCTGACTGGAGCCTTGAGTTGAACACCCTCTGTTTTGAGTTTCGAGTTGCTCGGATGCTGTGATGGCGGCCGTTGCAAATTGTGGCAGCTTCCTGGTTCGATAACTTCTCTTGGGCTCTGGAAAATGTGTTCGTCGCAGGCAGCGATTCATGATATGGAACAAGAAAGTGCCTATCGTCACGAGCGAGCTATGAACTCTCAACACGGTGTTGGTCACATCTCACCCAAATTCGAACACAAAATCCAAGGTTGAGATCCCAGAACGGCCGAATCCCTTGGCTGCATCGCTTAACCACGAGGTTGTTGACGGTTGGCGTTGCTACACGCGGCCCCGCAGCAGGGTGAGATTTAATCTCTTCAAAGGCGAACAATAATAAACAGCAACAAACCGATAACAGGCAAACCACATCACGGTGCCTCAAACGTGCATATGGTGCTCGAACCGAGATGGTGTGTCAGCCGCTGCCTAATTGATTAGAACTCTTTATGGCAGGTGCTCGAGGGTAAGGTGAGATGGTGCCGTCATTTCCAGCCATCTCAGTGGAGGGCAGCGTTCACTTATTTCTCCACCCGTGGATCCTGTTCCTTAGGTAAGTTCGGACTCGACGGTTTGAGGCGATATACAGACAGGCTTGCCAGTTGTACTCCCAACTAAGTCAGACGTTCATATTAATTCTGCATAAGTGATGAGCTACTACCAACCGAGAGAGAGAGAGAGAGAGAACGGCATGTCGAGCGTCAGCAACGGCGGGAATGCAAGAACGAGCAAAGCGGCGGGCGGGATTCATCACACGACTCGACGACCCCAAGCCGGCCGGGCGAAGATCCACCGGACGCGATTTGCTAGTCTGACCGCCCTTCTTAGTGATGTGCCTGCGGCACAGGTTTGAGGCTGTTCTAGAGGACCCGCGTCACGCAAATTAGGAGCCTCCAGTCTGGGATCGAATAACCGTCTTCTTACCTGCCTATTCCAGATATTCAAGGTTTCCCCCCCACGTCTCAAGATTAGTTTTTCGCAAATCTGGGAGGCCTGGATCTAGGTCTGGGCCCTCGCCTCACGGCTGGCTCTAGGGTACATACACGCCATCGGCTCTTCCTGGTATCGGCCTTTGCCATGGATATGCCGCAAGGGACGCGCTGCAGGACGGACAAGCAGCACCACCGATGATCGATGGTCAAGCCAGGATGCCTCCCGGCAAGTCGGACGCGGATGGGTCGAGAGGGGCAGCTCACGCCGGAGGTGGTGGAGGGTGGAGGAAAAATTGCAGGTAGCATTGGCACCATGTTAATGCAGGATGACCGCATCAGCGCTAATGCACTAACAGGCGGGCGACAGCTGCTCTGTCGTTCCCACGTTCCAACGTGCCAAGCGCGCCCACGAGAAACCCCGGCCGCCTTTCATGAACGACACCGATTATCCCCGGCGTTTGTGCCCCGAAGATGCCCCATGTCTCCTGGGTCCAGAGGAACTTCTGCCAAGACTGAACCCACTGCCACCCTTCATTCACTGCTTCTGTGTGAATTTTACCAGCCTATGTAGGTATTTCTTTCCGCCGATGAGTCAACCGGCGCCCGCGGACCAATCACAGCTTCGGGAGCGGCGATGGTGGTGACGGTGATCAAGGATGCCCTTGTTACACCATGAACGCCAACTACCTGGAAGCCACGCCGACGGCTATCAGACCTGTAAATCGTCATCGTGGCATGTGGCTGTCTGGGTCGTCCGGGCCACAACGTCACCAGTCTGCGATAACACCAGCATCAGCTAGGTATCAAGCTGCAATTGCGCGGCAAGGTGATGCAGGTCGAAGGTCGCGAAGCGCGCGAGGGGCGGATGCGAATTGCACGTCTTTAGGATCCCAAGACTTCAGGTTCTGCAGGACGGGTGGGGGTGAAATGCAGACGAGAAGCGTCAGACGGCGGGACGAGGATATGATCCAATGCAGCCGCGATCCTAGTCAGCAGGAGGCAGAAAGCCAGCATGGGCATGTTATGGAGTTGGCATGGGACGGGTGTGGCGGATCGAGAGAAGGGGAGGAATAAAAAAGTACCCTCACGAGCGGGAATCCGTGATAGCTGTGCGCTGCCCAGTGACTCCCGTCTCTTTCTGATTACCAATGGCATTCGCCGTTGCAGGCCGCTGCGTAAATACCTTACCTTATGATGAATTAGTAGTAAGCGGCTCCTCTTGCTTTGATTGATTCCTGAATCCTTCCTTTTCTCGACCTTATTCATCTTAAACCTCGGGCTCAGGCGCCTCCTTTTGTCGACGTACCCTTCTGGCCATTGCTCGCCCTGGGATCTGGACTTGAAGTAGTCTGATCTGGATGTTGGGTTGACTTGGCTCCTTTTCCCCATTCGCCACGTCATTTCATTCCCCAGTCTTCCATCGCCGCTTGACCTGACCGAAAGCTTGGTCGTCCCGTGCCGGACTCCAAGTCAAGAGGTAAAAGGCGACGTCGTCAGGTGCGCAACAGACGCCACCGGCTCCGTCTCGGCGCGCCCACCAAACCGAACCCAGCGACGGGACCACCTCCCCGGTCTTAACTCCGCGGGCGCTCTCAATTCATCTCATCGACGTCAGAACCCGACCCGTCCAGTCTCTGGCATATCCGGTTTGAACACGGTGAAACGTGCAGGTAACTCGTGTGGGTTTCCACCTGCGGCCCGCCGTCCGGTGAGAACCCAAGAGCGAACCGAACACCGCTGCGAAACGTCGTGGAGCTCTTTCCCGGGGTCACCTTATACATAGCTTCAAGAAACGGGGGCCCTTGCCTCGCCGAATTCGACGTCGCTCTTCGCCGGCAAGCGCTGACAAACCAACCCGACTTCATTGTGGACCTTGCCCGTTTCCATCCTGCCTTTGCACAATCGACCAGGTCGGCCTTTTAATAAGCAGCGCCACCTTCAGAAAACTCTTCTCCTTCAACAACGAATACCAGGCTTATCTCGACCTCTCCGTCTTACGACGACTCGCCTCGACAGGAATTCCGCGACACCAAACCTCCTCGCGGAGTCACCATGCAAGATGAGACGACCCTGCTAATTGAGGTCGGAGCTGCATTGGGCCTCGTCGCGCTCACTTCAGTTCCGGCCCTCACAGGCTTCCAGCTTCGCTCTCGCAAACCAGTGGATCATTTTTACGAGGACAAAGATGGAAAAAGCACTCCCGAGGCATCTGCCGCCTTTTCCAACCGCTGGCCCAAGACTTTCATCAACTTATTCGCATTCGCTGGTCTCGCTCTTTCGGTAGCCAACTCCACCCTAGCCACGCTTTCACTTCACACTGGTCAATACGACAAGCTGTTCATAGCAGAATGGCTGTCAACTGCAATCTGGACCCTATTGGCCCTGCAAGCTGTCTCTTTGGCCGCATCTAATGACTCGGTCCACGCCTACAACCTCGGCTTGCTGATCTGGTTTTCCGGCTTGGCTTTCACGGCTGTTCAGGTTTTACAAGATACCGAGGTCTTGGATCACCTGCTGAAGAATAATCCCGTGTCCTTCGGCCTCAAGATCGGTGGTCTGGTCGCCTCCATTGCCATCGCTATCACTAGTATCTTCCTTCCTCGGAGACCAGACGTATTTTTCGAAGGAAAGGTCGTTGACCGCCTAGCCACTGTCAACGCCTACACCCGCTACACGTGGGGATGGTGCGGCGACTTGCTCGACAATGCCACCAAGAAGGGCGACCTCGAGGTAGACGACCTTCCCAAGCCAGACCATTGGACTCGATCTGGAGATTCTTCTGCTACGTGGAAGAAGTACAACTTCAAGCCAGACTCCAATCTGTGGTGGTCTATTGTCTGGGCTTTCCGTGTTCCTCTGGCCGTCCAATGGACTATTGCCCTTACTAAGTCGTTTTTGAGCATGGCTCCTTCCTTCGTCACTCTGCAGATCCTCACCGCTTTGGAAAGGAGACAGCCTGGCGAGCAGCTTTCGGCCGACGTTTGGATTTTGGTCTTCTGGCTCGGACTCGCTATTCTGGCTGACGCATGGGTTGAGGCTTGTATGTTTTGGCTCTCCTGGGCGGAATTGTGCATTCCTCTGAGAGGTGCCCTTTCGGCTTTGATTTTCGAAAAGTCTATGCGCCGCAAGAATGTGAAAGCAGCTTCCAAGACCGAGAACGAATCCAAGGACGGCAAGGCAAAAGGCACCGGCGATGAGAAAAAGGACGAAGACGACGAAGGTGAAGACGACTCTGTCCTAAAGTCTCGGCAAGCTATTATCAACCTGATTGGTGTGGACGCGAAGCGCGTTTCTGATTTCGCCGCCTTCCAGTTCCTCTTCCCCAGTAGTGCGGCGAAGCTGGCAGTTGCTATCTGGTTCCTGGTCTACTTGCTCGGATGGGGACCTCTCGGCGCTGGACTGCTGGCCTGGGCTGTTCTCCTTCCCATCAACTTCACCTATGCCAAGGTTTATTCGAGGGCGCAGGATAAGTTGATGAAGATCCGAGACCAAAAGCTCGCCGTGGTAAATGAAGCTCTTGTGGGTATGCGCCAAATCAAATTCTCCGCACTAGAACCTCAGTGGGAGAAGCGTATCCTGGATATGCGTGAGAAGGAACTCGGTGCCATCTGGCAGGTGTTCAAGGGCGACACCGTGCTCTTTGGCATGTGGATCACGAGCCCGATTGCACTCGCCGCCGTTTCCTTGGCTGTCTACGCCTTGATCAACGGCAATTTGATTCCCTCGGTTGCCTTCGTCAGTATCGGTGTCTTCAAGAACCTCGAAGTTACATTGGCTGTTATCCCGGAGCTTATAACAGATGTTATCGACGCCAATGTTTCCATCAAAAGAATGCAGGATTACCTGAACGGGCCGGAGAAGACGCCAACTGTCAAGGAAGGCCCGGACGTCGCCTTCGAGAACGCATCCATCGCGTGGCCCGTCGATGACGAGACCAGAGACGAGGACCGATTCATTCTCCGAAACGTCGATGTCACTTTCCCCGCCGGCGAGCTGTCTGTGATCTCTGGCAAAACCGGTACCGGCAAGAGTCTGATCCTCGCAGCTATTCTGGGCGAGTCCGATGTCCTCTCCGGTTCGATATATGCGCCGAAGCCTCCCTCCTTGGCGGAGCGTCATGATGATAAAGCCAACCGTGATAACTGGATCATCCCAAGTGGTATTTCTTTTGTCGGTCAGATTCCCTGGATCGAGAACGCCACCCTGAAGAAGAACATTCTCTTTGGGCTCCCTTTTGACGAGGAGCGATACAACCAGACCATCAACGCCTGCACTTTGAGGAAGGATCTGGAGATGCTCTCAGACGGAGATATGACTGAGTTAGGAGCCAATGGTATTAATCTGAGTGGTGGCCAGAAGTGGCGACTCACCTTGGCCAGAGCTATTTACTCTCGCGCCGGCATTCTTGTTTTGGACGATATTTTCAGCGCTGTCGACGCCCACGTCGGCCGTCACATCTACGAGAAGTGCCTGACTGGCGAGCTCTGCAAGGGACGAACCCGCATCCTGGTCACCCACCACGTCGCTCTAGTCGAGCCTAAGACCAAGTTCATTGTCGAACTCGGAGATGGTACCGTTCAGCATTCTGGCTTCAAGTCCGATCTCGACGAAGATGGAACGCTGCAGTTGATTAAGAGTCACGAACAGTCTTCACAGGAAATCGCTGATGAGGAAGCCGCTACAGCCGTAAACTCGGAAGACGCGTCTGATGTCGAGGCTACCGAAGTCGCGGAACTCAATGGCGATGGCGGGATTCTTAAGAAGGTGCCGTCGAAGGCAACCCGTCAATTCGTCGAAGACGAGGCTCGTGAGCAAGGTGCCATCAAGAAACATGTTTACGCCGCATACCTAAGCCAGAGTGGTGGTTGGCCTTGGTGGGGTTTCGGCGCCTTTCTGTTTACCCTCTACCAGGGAATCGTTATTGGCCGCTCTTGGTGGTTGCGTCTTTGGACCGGCCATTACGAAGAGCAAACCTTGAATACTCTCGCGACTGTTCACCAGCACGCCTACGCCTACACTCTCCAGGACAGCTCGCTTCATGCGCCACCGCACAAACCATCGGGACTCGTCAGCATTCAGAACGAGAACGATGACTTCTACTACTACCTCGGTATCTATGTCGGAATCTCTGCTCTCTCCGCGATTCTTGGGACTGGTCGTTTTTTCTACTTCTTCTGCATGAGCTACAAAGCCAGTCAAAGCATGTTCAAGGGCATCACTAGAACTGTTCTCAGGACCCCACTCCGATGGCTCGACACCGTCCCCACTGGTCGTATTCTGAACCGATTTACTGCCGACTTCAATGTCATCGACAACAGGCTTGGAATGGACCTCTCAGGCGTCTTCGGCGCGATCCTCAGTGTCATCGGTATATGTGTCACAGCTTTCTCTGTCTCTCCGATGATCATACCGCTGGCCGTCGTGCTTCTTTCTATCGCCATCTGGATTGGCAGACGCTACCTCGCCGGTGCTAGACCTGCGAAGCGACTTGAGAGTACGGTCAAATCCCCGATTTTTGATCTCTTCGGCTCGACGTTGACTGGTATGATGACCATTCGCGGAGCTGATAAGGCCCAGACCTACGTGGACGCCATGTACACGAGATTGGATGATTATGGAATGGCATCTTGGTACCTCTGGCTGTTCAACCGTTGGATGGGCTGGCGTATGTCACTCATTGGCGCCTTGTTCTCCACTGCCGTTGGCCTGGTGGTCTTGGGAAGCCCCTACATGAGCGCCTCTCTTGCCGGCTTCACCCTCTCCTTCGCCCTCGAGTTCTCGCAGGCCATTGTCTGGTCCATTAGACACTACGCGAATATTGAACTTGACATGAACGCGGCTGAGCGTGTGGTCGAGTACTCCGACCTCAAAACTGAGAATCAGGGTGGTGTCGAGCCCCCTGCCACTTGGCCTACTGAAGGTCGTGTTGAGGTCAAAGACCTTGTTGTCAGCTACGCCGAGGACCTATCCCCCGTTCTGAAAGGTCTCACTTTCAGCATCAAGCAGAATGAGAGAATTGGTGTCGTCGGTCGCACTGGAGCTGGAAAATCTTCACTGACCCTGGCATTATTCCGCTTCTTGGAGGCCAAGTCGGGAAGCATTTTTGTCGACGGTCTCGACATCTCCAAGATTAGACTCCACGACCTGCGATCCCGACTGGCCATCATCCCTCAGGTAAGTTCTGCCAGAAGCATTCCACTTCTTTAAACTAACATATCGCCAGGATCCCGTTCTGTTCTCTGGCACTGTCCGCTCCAACCTTGACCCCTTCAACAATCAAACAGATGTCGAGCTCCGCGATTCTCTTCAGCGTGTGCACCTCATTGACTCATCATCATCAACCCCCGGCGAGCCGTCGAGCAGCGCAACACCTTCGCTCAACGGAGCCAAGAACGTCAACGTGTTCCGTAACCTCAACTCTGCCATCTCTGAGGGTGGTGGCAATCTCTCGCAAGGTCAACGTCAGCTTCTCTGTTTGGCCCGTGCCATCGTCTCTCGCCCCAAGGTTATGGTTCTCGACGAGGCTACTTCCGCCGTTGACATGAATACCGATGCCCTCATCCAGCGTTCCATCCGAGAAGAGTTTAATGATTCCACCCTGATCGTTATCGCGCATCGCCTCAGCACAATTGCTGATTTCGACCGTATTCTAGTGCTCAGCGATGGATCCGTCGCCGAGTATGGCTCCCCTAAGGAGCTTTGGGACAAGGAAGACGGTGTCTTCCGCGGGATGTGCGAGGAGAGTGGAGAGAAGGAGAAGCTGAAGAACATCATTTTCGGTTAGATTCTCGGCCGTGACTGCTGCAGTTGCTTTGCTTTGGGGGGTTTGCAGTCGTGCACTGCTAGAGAGACGCGAGTTCCCGTCCGCGCGAGTCTTGTCTCGTTGTATTTCCGTTGGAGTATTGTTTTAATCCGTTTGACTGGTACAAAAGTGGCACGAAAGCCGGCTACAGAAGCCTTGACTGGAATACAAGAGACTCAAAGATTATTTCAAAAGTTCAAATGTGCGACGAAATTGTGGTTTTGGCTACTGATGCCGAACCTTAGTAACTTCGTCAAATACCATTCGGCAAAAGACGACGGGATCTTTCCAAGGCCTCTGAACCTGAATATCGATGCTTGTGGGTCAGCCCTCATAGGCGCACGCCTTCGGTGCATATCTAAAAAGACACGGCCATCCATGACCGTCAAATTTTCTGACGTACTCGCACAGCTATTTTCAGCTTCCCTAAAAGGGGCGTCTCAACTTTGAATCTCTTGTTGGGCGGACCATATGTCTGAACTTGTATCTTCCCCAGCCCCTGTTCCCTCCCTTGCGTCCAGTCGCCCACTCATCTAGATCGTAATCATTCCTTCCGACCTCTCGAAACCCCGCCCTTTCGTACACAGCATAGCTCGAAGGCAAAACGTGAATCCAGCATCCAAGACCAGCCGCGTCAACTTCTTGGGGTCCTGTCTCAACCAATCTGGAAGCGACTCCCCGTAGTTGATACGACGGGTCCGTAGTCAAAGCCTGAAGCACCATGTAAGTCTTCCCCTCCATATGCTCATCTTCCATCGAAACCCTGTCCTGGTACATAAGACCTCCGAGGACTCGAGTCGGGTCTTTTGCCTTTGTCGTTTCCGTTTTCTCTTTTCGAGTCTCACCTGAGGCTTCCGCGTCCTTTGCTGACGATTCTTTCGAGTTGCGGGCACCAGTGGGGGTGGCAGGTGCCGCCTCTTTCCAGCACCCAGCACGATCACCCCAAAACTCGTCCGTCGGCGTTGACAGCTTGCATGAGTTTGGCCTTGGGATCCGTCATCCATTCCTGGATTGCGTTCTGCATCATGTTTTCATGGGCATCATCGTCGCGGCCGAGAAGCATCAGGTTTGAGAATTGGTCCGCTCTGAAGGCGGCGCTGTGGATCCTGACTAGAGCAGCGACGTCGTCGGGTTGGACTGAAATCATGGAGATGGCCAGTTGCGGGTTGCCGCTTTTCTCGGATTGGTCGCTCATGGCCGGTCTGGTGAGGATGAAAAGTCACCTTGGTAATGTAAAAGATGGTTAAAAGTCTTGCGGATCGGCACAGATCAGATTGCTCTGGAATCAAAGGATGGCAGCTTTGGAACATGGATTTCGTAGAAAAGGGACTTTCGTTCAGTTAGATGGGTCTGTGAAGCTGATGTTTTGAGGATGGCGATAACTGCTGTGCCCCTCACGTACGTCTTGACCCGCGATGGGATACAAGTTTTCAATACCGAATCCTTCAAATTGAAACTTTGGAAGGGTTTCTTTTTTCCAGCTCAGAATACCAGTAAGACAACAGAGCGGGTAGTGACAGCAACACCAGTAGAAATACTTTTGTCCGAATTCCAGTTTCAATGGCGAACATCGACATACCCAGCTGAAGACGCCACGGACTTGAGTAATGGAACACCTCTTTTTCAAGAGATTCGTCACTTTGACAAAAACTATCACAAAATAACTAGAATCTGTTGTTGGAGCCGCAACATTGATCACGTGGCTTCTTAGTATGCATTTCGCACAAGCGGTGGTAAGATGGCGTTACGTTAGCCCGAGATACTTGTCTTGAACCAGAAAACGTCATTCGTCAAAGCACCTTTGGTGGCTTGAAGTAGTCTCAATTCCATGTTTATCTTCTCCACGTGATTGGCTTCGGGAACATGCGGAAAGGGGGGGAGTGGTTCAACGTCCAGGTAACAACAACATCATTGCCCGAGCTTCGCCCATCGTCATAAACCCGGCAACGAGTCACGCGGCCGCGCTACCGGCACTGGATATCATCCAAGACCACAAAAGAAACGCTCTTCACAGACAGGGGACACTCCGCTTCACAAACAGAAAAGAAAATGGCCGCCACCAGCCCCTCCGGGGCCTTCCACACCTTTTGGAAACCGGCCGCGCTTCCTGTCTTCACGGGACTCCTCTCGCTTCTCGGAGCAAGCGACGGCCTCCTCAACCTCACCCAGCCCGAGGCCGGCGCCGCCAATTTTGGTCTCATCCCGCCGTCCCGGGCCTCCGTGTCGCCCGCCCAATTCGACGCCTTTCACCACGCGCTCGTCAAGGTCAAGGGCGCCCGCAACCTGCACATGTCGACGAGCATCATAGCGCTCATCCTCTACGGCCAGTTCTCCGACGTCTGCCGCGCGTCACCGGCGGCTGCGACTGCGGTGCGGCGGTGTATCGGGCTGGTGCTGACGCTGGGTAGCGGGGTGGGCATGAGCGGTGCTTTTGTGATTTGGGAGTACGTGAAGAGCGCGGAGAGCTCTAGGAAGGCGGTCGAGATTGGGAGGTCAAAGGCGAAAGCGCACTTCTTGACAAGTTTGCCGATTCTTGCTTTGGGGTTGGCGCATCTGTATTATTGAATGCTCTGTAAGCGGAAAGATTGTGTATAAATGATATGGCTCTCTGGTATCTCTCCTTCGTTCAATAATTGTCAGGTAATCACCCGACAATTCTTTTTGCATATTCATTTGCCGGTGATAGTATTTCAATTTGATTACAATCCCATGTGAATGACGAATAGTTTCTCCGTCAAAATTCTCAATTTATCTCATACACCGCAGTCCATCCTCGCTCACACTCGCTGTTCATGGTCTCGTCAAAGCAAGTAGAGAAGCCTTCCATCTGTAATCGAGCACCTGTAACTAAGACCCCAGACAAAAGAAAGCTACGTCTTGCAAAGATCTGGCCCGTATCAGGACCGCTTAGTCCGAGTAAATCTCCTCATCGTCCTCTTCGAGATCAAGCTCACTTTCCCCGTCGTATACACTGCCGCTGCGCAGGTAGTCCCTGAAACCGCGACTCATCTTCACGACAGCTCTGAGATGCTTGTCGGTGACAGTGATCTTGCCACTCCCCTCATCGGCAGCATCGCTCTCGGCGAGCGCGAGGGCAGTCTGGAGCGCGTTCCGGATCTCTCGTCCGTTCCAACGCAGAGACTTCACCTCCCTCGACTCGTAAGCATAGTCTCGGGTAGCAACGGAGACCCTGACGCGACCGTGAGAGTCCCTGTCCAGGCGATCGAAGTTGTTCGCCCAGATGCGCTCGCGGTCGGTGTCACTCAGGTTCTTGTAGTGCAAAGCCACGTGAATGCGAGAGGTGAATGCGGCATCAAAGGCTTGGACACGGTTCGTCGTCAGGAAGAGGACGCCGCGGTAGTACTCGAGAGCTCGCAAGAACACGGAGACGAGACCGTTGCGGGCGATGTCCTTGGCGCGGCGGCGTTCGAGGTAGACATCTGCCTCGTCGAGGAGAACGAGCGCGCCGAAACGCTGGCCGAGCTCAAGAAAGTAGGAAAGATTGTTCTCCACGCTGTCTGAGTGGACGCTGAGATCGCCGGAAGTCAGAGAGATGAGAGGCCGGTTGGTCAACTCGGCCACGCATTCAGCTGTGCATGTCTTGCCGACGCCTGGGGCGCCGTGGAGCAGGAAGATTCTGCCCTCGCCCTTGTTCTTGACAAAGTCGTTGCCCCAGGGTGATACCCTGCCTGAATCACTAGCGGCAAATTTGCCGATAAGTGCCTTGACCGTCATCTTGATCTCGTCATCTAGGACGAGGTATTTGAAGGCTTCTCGGTCCGTGACGACTGGCTTCAAGCACTCTAGGTTCAGGTGGCCCCAGCGGCGCTCACCGAGAAGAAAGGCAGGAATTACCTTGGTGCAGGCGATGTAGAACAAGTCGCTGTCAGGAGCCTTGGACTTCTTCGGATTGACCTTATGGAAGACAGCAAAGGTACCCGGCTCTTCTTCCATGTTTGCGTCGTTGCATACCTGGCATGCGCAACGCGGGAGGAAGTGAGGGAGGTGATCCAGCGCCAGGGGAGGTCCCTGTTTGAAAGGCACCGGAGGCATGAGAGGCCCATTGCGCCAATGGCGGTTTTGATTCTCCCGGGAGCGCATAGAAAAACGGGGATAACCCTCAGCATCGCAAATGACGCGACCGGTCATCTGACTAACCGTTAATTGAGATATCCAATGGGTGAACAAGGAAGGACATGGTCAACTTACATAACCTGAAGGCTCGCGATATCCTGTTCCCAGCCGAGAGCTGGTGTTCTGCACCAGCAGGCCGTCATATTCCATGTACGTTGGTCTCTGAAGGAGCTCCCAGTAGAGTTTGCCCAACTTAATCTGCTTCTGTAGCATCTGTTCCGGGGCATCAGGGAAGAACCTCGCCGGCATGACGTCCAGCGAGTGTATGACCTGCTCGCCAGTCCACGAGGGCAGTCTGTACTGAAACATCTTCCGTACAATCTTGCTATTGCCCAGCTCGAGCAGCCAACAAGAGACCAGCCACTGACGCCTGATTCCGTCGGAAGTTGCCTCCTGGCTCAGAGAGCTGACGATGTGCGGCTGCCAAACCTCTTCATTGTTTGCGTAGATAACCTCTCCGGGCTTTAGAGCCATCCAGTAGTTATCGAATGTCGCGACGGGGATGCTGCGGGCGTGGCGCTCTTCCTCCTTGTGGATTGCTTCGCCGAGGGTCTGCTCGATGAAGTTCAAGAGGATGTCAATGTGCTCCGCCGTCACGCGAGCGTACTCGGATGAATGTTGCACTGGTTGATGAGACTTGTACCTAGCTAGGGCTTCGAGGTGGTGCACGACAGCATGATAGGGAGCTTCGATTCTGACAGTGTCGCCGAGGAGGTTGAGGTCGGGAAAGTAAGCCACAGTTGCCCTCAGCGCGTTGATGAGGTACTGAGAATGAATGATCATCCGAGTACGTTCCACCCTTGTTAATCTACGATGCATCTCGTCGTCTCCGCTGTCCTGAGAGCTCGAAAAATACTCATCGTCGTCATCGTAGTTGCGCATGGGTGGCGGCGGAGGAAGATGAAGCCGCTTCGGAGATCTGCTCCTGATATGGGACGAAACCTTTGTAACTATCTCAAGAACAGGCTCTTTGGCACGTTGAGATGCGCCTTCGCCTTCCTCAGCGCCATAGTCAGGGATTTCCCTGAAAGGCGTGTCGCTCTCGCGGTCTGGACAGTTGGTTCAATGGGGAGCCCAATGTCGTGGTTATGCTGAATGCACTTACGGTTGATGATCTTGCCGCCTAGCCCAGTATACTGCAACACATATAAGACGTCTGGAGTTGAGCTCTCTTCAGGGGCCTGTTGAAGATTCGGAGACGGAGACTTGTCGTCGCTCGGAGGCGCAACACGCCTGAAAGCGACCTCTTCAAAGCTAACCGTCGAGCCGGTCTCGTCGTCGATGGTCTTTGCCATGTGAGCGACAGTGGGCATAAATGTTTGGATGTTGCTCACCCTATCACCTCTACCCATCATTCTGGGCGGTAGCTTTGCCAGAGCAGGACTCTGGGCAATTTTGGTATGGGCTGAAGAGAAGAAGAACTGAGAGCAAGAAACAGATACGAAGAGAAGGAAGATGGGGGTCGCTTTTGACTTCTTGCAGCCTGATGCGGCTCACTTGAGTTTACTATGGTAGGCTGATTGCAGGCTGAATACCAATTACTCTACTACATCATGCTCTCCATTTCATTGGCGATGAAAATGGGGCGGAAAGTACCCTCCTCGAGAATAATGCTTCAATCCCATGGGCATGATTGGTAGTTGATCGCGCACTTGTTCTGAGCACGCATGAAGGCGGCTTGTGGTGTAAGACGGTAAGGCAGCCACGCGGAATGTGGTTCGTGAGGCATTCTGCTGCCTGATTCTTGCGACGTCGCCAATCGGCAAACAGAATTCGAATTCGGGGCTGACTGAACTCGTAAGCGCAGCGAGACTACAGCATTGAAACTAGCGTCATCACGTGGAACTCGGGTGATGATCCGTCTTGCAGCATACATGATGACTGAGACTGCAACACTTCATTGTAATCACTTGTTCTTCGAGATCAGGGTACCTACGGCTTCCTTACCTGCAAATGGTATGCGTACGGAAACCCACTGATTTCCAGATTCTTGGCTTCATAGCTCGCAGCACAGAGCCTACCGCTGTATTGATCGCTGATTTTATAAATACATGGATGCGGTCCGTCTGCAGATAAGCCTGACTTGATAAGTTGCCGGGAACGCCAGAATCCTCAAACGCTTCTATTCCCAGTCCTAACCGTCCCAACTCCGAGTTACCGCTTCCCAAATGCCGTAGAGAAGGTTGGCGACAGGTTGCCTAGTTGTTTGCGTTTCTTGCTGTCGTGTTCACGTTGCTAGCGTGTGCCAGGAGGAACTTACAACATGTGAGCGTGAGCTTGCAGGCCTTTGTCCAGCCATCATCCTGTGTCATGCCTAGCTTGATGCTGACATCATTAATCTTGTCACCCTCAATCTTGTAAGGAAGACTGAGTGGGTGGCCGTCTGCTGAAGTCTGCCTGTGCACAAAGGCGCCAAGCTGTCGCACAAGCTCGAGGAAAGCAACCATGGCGTTATCAAACTTTCGGTGCATGAACGTCAGCCCTAAAGGCAGGTCTCCGTTGGAGAAGAGCTCTAGGATATGCTTCTTCGGTGCTGGTGGTGGTGCGTTTCGATGTGAGCCTAAACGGCTAGCGGCCGGAGATGGTAGTTCATAACGAATGATTTTGGAGGTGCTTCCCATCGGCTGCGGCTCAAAGCCATCAAATTTGTAGCCCAACTTATCTGCCACAGTGACGAGCAATAAAAGGGCGTGTCCCCACGCAGCGTTGATCTCTGGCCAGTCCACAGGCTTGCTGGAAGTTCTACCGAGTCTCAGCCCGTTGATGGTCGCAAAAGTCCCGTCGTGGCTGATGCAGAAGGTGTCGTTGTAAACATTAGATCGCTGCAATCTCTCCAGTAACTGGGCATCGTTATCGAACTTGGAGTTGATGCTATCGCGCTCATTCTGGAAGTCGGCGAGTTTTAGAGCAAAAGCATTCCGTTCGCGCCAGAATTGCTCCTCCTCTCGATCGAGCTGCGTAGCTTCCTCCTCTAATGCAACGATTTCCGCATCAACGGCTGCTTTATCTTTCTCCAAGCGCAAGAGTTCTGACATTGCCTCCGCCTCAGCTTCCTTAGCTTGCCTGAGCGCCTCTTCCTGAGCCTTGAAGTCCTCCGCGCTTAGCTTATCGCTCTGCACCTGTTTCAGGAACCCTACGTAGGCATCACGCTCCCTTGCCGCACCCTCTAGCCTCTTCTGCAAGCCCTCTACCAGCATTTCGGTGCACTCGACGCATATGGGGTGGTCGATATCGGACCGTGCGGACAAGATTTCGAATAGCTTGTTGATACGCTCTCGCTCGTGAGCTTTACTCGGCGCCTCGTCTTGGCCCTTCGTTCCGTTCCTCCCGCTTTTCCTCGATTTCGGGTTCACTGGTGGGTGTTCGGGTCTCGAGAGCACGGGCTGCGCGACTTGAGATTCTGTCAGATAAATGAAGGACATGGTTGAGTCTCTTTGCGCCGAGGTCGACGGGCCGCTCCCATGACGCTTAAAGGTCGCGGAAGCCGCATTTTGAGAGACCTTGTCGTAGAGCGCCCTTCTCTGGCTGTCCTGGGGATTTGCAAGTCGTGAAGAATGCGTCCTCTTGGGGGATGTTTGCGACGAAGAGGCTGCTTCGGTCAGCTGTGCTTTACGCAGCAGATCAACGGATGTGACCGACCAACGAGGAGATCGTAGGCCGCGGGATTCAGATCCTCGAGGGAGCTATCGAGTTTAAGCGGTGTGCGACACTTTTGGCAATACATTGTGAGGTCGCCCGCATGCTTGCTCGGCTTTGGTTGAAGGGAAGAAGGAACAAGCGGAAGGAGTTGGAGGTCTGGTGATGTAATTGAGCATCAAGGTGCAGGTGGATACAAAAAGCTCAGTGGATGGCTGCCCAGCTGACTGTCGCTTGGTGGTGGACGGGATAGCGACGTGCTGGTCGGTTCTAGGGTCCGCTGGCTTCCAGGTTGAATCTTAGGCTAATCAATTAGAGTCCGCAGCAGCCAGGGACAGTCACGCCAGTAAAGCAGGTACTACCTAGCAACGGCAAGAACACCAGTCTGATCTGTGCCCTCCACTTTACGCGAAAGCTTTGAGGGCCCGTGCGCCGCGTTGAACCGCGTTCTTCATCTCACGGCCAACCACTTCAAAGTGGACTCAGCCGTCTACTCATCATCGTCTGCGGACGACAATTCAATCCATTGGCGGCTTCTGGTCATTCTTGTTATGCATGATGAAAAAATAATCTTCTCCCTTGATTCAATATATATACACCCGCAAATAACAATGGAACCTCCAGCGAAACGACCGAGGACAGGCCGGTCGCCAGTGGCCCAGCCTCTTAATGACGACGATGACGGAGACGACGAGCTCATCTATGAACCGGAAGATGTGTCTCAGATGCGAGATCCCGGTATTCAACTCGAAACTTCTCGAGCATTTGCTGCTCATAAGCTGAAGTCAACTTGGGAACATATCTTCGAGAAGTACGGGAGGGACTTCACGGAAATTACTGACGAAATTGATCTCGCCACGGGCAGATTGATCACAAGCAATGGCCATTTGGAGAACATGCGCCATGAGAAGGATACTGGGATTCCTGAGGACGACGATGAAGACGAAGGCATGCTCTTGGAAGAAGCTTTCGGTTCCGAGGACGGCAACAAGGAGGATGAGGAAGATGAAGAGAGGATACTGCACGGCAAGAAGAACGGTACGACAAACTCGACGAATTCGACCCAGAGAGAAAGTGTGGAAATGCAGCGGCATTCCAGCCTTTCGAAGATCATGCCAAACACTGCGATTTTGGGTCCAGAACAGCTATCGTCCAGTTTTGCAACGCCGGAGAGGCCCGCGTCCAGCAGCTTTTACTTATCCACAAACATCTGGGGTTCACGGTCAGAGACCATAGATCCGGTGTGGGACGCCCCTGAAATACAACAAAAATCGTTGACTGAGAGCCTGATGTCGAATTTTCGCAATGCGAGATATCGCTTCCCTACCAGCTCTCGATCTGTGTGGTCATCAAGGCCAGACGATGAATACGACAGAATGATCATGGAGCCCCCTCGTATCGACATGGCTACTTTCTCTCGTGCGAGAGCCGAGTACACGAGGTCAGCAAGGCCCGCATCGATGAAGCTCTTCCGAGCGTTTACGGCTCAGGGTGATAATGACGAAGATGAGGATGATATCCTCGGTGTCTCAATCGCGGAACGACCAGTTCGAATACAAAAGAAGGAGATTGTCGACAACCGAAATTCGGACGGAGACAATACTCAAGAAAAGCCGTTACCATCAGTAGAAAACGCACAAAGCCACGAGGCGTCTGCACAGCCAATTTCCGTCGAGAATTCTACCGCGAGAAAACCAGTGATGCATCATTCGCTGGAAATGCCGCAAAAAAAGATACGGTCGGTGGAAAGTCCCAAGACTACGCCCGAAACACCGGCAAAGAGCCAGAACAATGCCGGCGGAGTGTTCGCCGCAGACACCTCGGTCGAGGTTGACTTTGTCACAGAGAGAGAGGCAGAGGAAGTGAAAAAATGCAAGGTGACAATCGAGTTGACCTCAGAACCCCCTCGACCTGGATACCGCAACGAATATGAAGATCTCGAGGATGTCGATACTCCTGGCTTGATGGGAGAAACCCCGCCAACGCGAGAACGGACCGTTTGTGCGACCCTTGAGGATGCGTCATATGCCCTGGCTCCTCTGACCATCGGGGATGCAGTCATGCTTGAGATCAAGCGAGATGCCCAATCAGAAGCCTCAAAAATCACGGACGATCCGCCCGCAAAGATGCTGGAGGTTTCCAAAGAAATGTCCACGAGATACGCAAACGACGATGACTTTCCAGACGCTGAAGACGCAATGCCACAAGAGCGATTAACGCCCGAAACACGCGAGCGACCCGCCAGCCCCAGTATTAAATCGCATTCTCCTGCTCCTGTCTCGTCAGAAATTGAAGTGCCGAAGAGATGCCTGCAGACGCCGCCCATGAGCATCCATGAGCAGGACAACGATGACTGGATTCGTTCTCCGATGGAGATCGGCGTCAGAGAAGCGCCGAAAGTTGAGATGTCCGAAAATCCTATTGGCCTGCGATGGGGGAGTTGTCTGTCGGAAAGCACTGAGGATCAATCGACTATCAAGCGTCGGCCTGTCGAAGAGCTTGAAGATCAAAACTCGGGGGAGAAGCACTTCCAGGGTGCGACGGATCCGCCAGCAGAAATTATGGCATCAAGTCCCAAATCGCTCATAGCAACGCCGGCGGAGCCGCGGCCTCTAGAGTCCAAAGAGCGAGAGGAGGATGGTGGCTTTGAAGTCCTCATCTTGGATGATTCCGACGAATCCGATTCGTCTGAGTCGGAGCTGGAGGAAGAGCCAAAATCGACGTCCAACCATAGCTTGGAGGCCACGTACGTTGAGTTGCCGATAACTCAGAGACCAAATGCTACACCACAAACCCCCCCGCCTGGGCACAGACAAATTGGCACGCAAAACCAGAGGGGCGCAACATCTCCCCTGGGTCGTCTAAATCTGGACCCCAAAACTCCGCTCTCCACCTCCGGAGACAGAAGGGACCAATCCGCTCGATTCAGCAAAAGATATCCAGCTACTCGGCACCTCGTGTCACCAGAACCGTCTATCCAAAACCAGCCAGAAGAAGCCTCAGCTTCTCCAGCGCATTTCCCAGAGCGCCCTACCGATTACAGTCCGAGGACGCCTCAGTCGACACCGGGATACAGCACGAGGCAGTCTGGCTCGCACAACCGTACGGCTGGTCAACGGACCTCTCATCCCCACAGCGTCCGAGAAGGCCCTTCTCAAGAAATCGTCGCTCGAGGCACTCCGCGCGAGAGCACGGCTCGATCAAGGACGCCTCAACCAAGCAACCCCCGTCCACCACACACAGCACGCTCACGCAAACCTCGACGCACACCCGTAAAGAGTCCAACCCGCTCCTTAGCTTCCCTCATCCCCAAAGACGAAGACGAACTCACACTCGACACCTTCAAAAGCGGCACAAAATCTAGCAGCACTGCCTTTGGCGAACGAAACAAGACAACCTATGACTTTGTCTCTCTCGCGGGCGGACACGCAGACATCACCACGCCCACAAAGCAGCGTCGCCAGACCGCCGGCGGCAGCGGGAACGGCACGACAACTACAGAGAAGAAGCGCAAGTCGGTTTGGGCTTTGGCTGCAACGCCTACCAAGGCCCGGCCCGTCAGCCCCTCCAGCTCACTTTTCCGCACGCTGGGAGGGAGGAAGCGACGGTGTGGGGAGGATGGATTCCAATGCGACAAGAGTTTCTGTTTCATCTGTCTATGAGAAGGTCTTGACTTTGGTTTCCGCCGATTAGAGTCGACGACGTGAAGTCTTGGACACATTCACGGACTTGCGTTTGACGGGAGCTGGAAAGCGCATACACTGTGTTCAGAGGGAGCAATGAATGGTGGCGTGGCAAGCCTTGGGAATATAGAAGCGAAGGAGACGCTTCCTCATTAATCGCTGCATAGACGAATACCAAATAGCTTCTGTAATAAGAAAGGGGGGAGATCATGATGAAACCACTTATGCAAAGCTACCCGCGCAAATACTGTGGCGAGGATCCTGAAGATAGGGGTCAGTTGGAACGGAACGGGGAGCATCAACCTCACGAAACGCCTTTCCCCTCCATGTGGTAAAAATACCGGGCCGAATTCTTTAGCATGCCAAATTCCTCTGTCCCTTTCCTTTACTTTCCTCCGCCGCTGTAGACCCCTCTTTCATCCTCCCGATTGCATTGACGATTCCACCTCTGCTAAATTCTTTGTGTGTACTACCATCTGTGCCATCGCCCCTAAATTCTTTGATACCGGTAATAAGTTTCATTGCGTTTCGTGAGGGGTGGAGAGCGGTCAGATTTTGACTTCATGCGTTGTCCTGTCATAAGTTTGAAAGTCGTACTGAAAGGGTGTGTGGGTTTGTTTGGTCTAGATGACAGGCAGACCGCCGATGGTGGCAGATCCTACTTAGGTCTAGTTATGGATTGCTTCATGACCACAGGCCCGGTGCGAAGGAATCCCAGGGTGTCAGGGGAGTCGTGTGTCAGTTCTCATTCTGGGCAGAGCAGTGGTCCCTGTTCAGTTGCTGGAAACGCCAGATGCACTCTGTTGAGCCAGGTTCTGCTTGAAGACCTCGGGGTCCCGGACGGGGTTGAAGTACGGGTGAGCCTGGGCCTCTTTGGCGGTAAGGCGTTCCTGGAAACAGCTCAGCTTTCTTTCACACTGCTTTCGAAGTTGGTGGAGCATACCTGGTGATCGTATCTCAGAAGCTTGTCCAAAAAATCGATTGCTTCATTAGAGACAAATCTTTGGTTCTCGGCGGTGACGAAAGAGTGCCACGGCTTTTTCTGGAATCTGCCCAGAATGTCGTCGTATTGCGCATCAAGCTCGATCTCGTACTTGTCAAGGTAGTCAAAGAGATCGTCCGTGCCGAGGACCTTGGCAATCTTGACGAGTTGATCGGAGTTGCTGTTACCGTGGAAGAAAGGCTCCTTGCGGAAGATCATGGACGCAAACATGGCGCCTAAACTCCACATGTCCAGACTGTAGTCGTATTCCTGGAAGTCAACCAACAGTTCGGGACCCTTGAAGTATCGTGAAGCCACGCGCACGTTGTACTCGGTGCCTTGATGGTAGAACTCAGCCAAACCCCAGTCAATCAACCGCAACTATACCATCGTTAGCGAAAGCCCTAACCTCCATTTCTTTGCTGGAACCACATGCCTTCCTGTTCTCATGATCGATCATAACATTATGAGGCTTGACATCGCGGTGCATGATGCCCTTGCTGTGGCAGAAGTCCAGTGCCTTGAGGAGCTCGTTGATGTAGTACCGAACATCAAGATCGTTGAACTTGGGGTAGAGGCTCCTGAAATCGGTGTTGTTGACATGCTCGAAGATCAGCGACGGCGTTTTGCTCTGCAAGGAGGCACAGGTTAGTGTTGGCCTCAAAATACGAGTTGTAAGAGATCCAGCGGATCAGAGGCCAGACATACTTGCGAATCTCTTACGACATCCAGCAATGCCACAACGTTGGGACCTCCAGCCAGGTTTTGCAGAATCTTGATCTCGCGCTTGATCTTCTTCTTCTTGACAGGCTTTAAAACCTTGATGACGCATTTTTGGTAGTTGACGACATTGATGCCTTCGAAGACCTCCGAGTACTTTCCGCGACCTATCGCCATTGTAGCCCTATATCAGCCTTGTCCAACATTGCCCCAAAGTCGAAGCGCGCAGAACGCGTGAAGGACTGCGCATGCGCGGCGGTGCCGCGGGGGCCACCCCTAATGGAACAACAGGGGGAAAAAACGTACCGATTTTCCTCACGACCTCGTAGTTCTCGAGCACGCCCCAGCCTGCCGGTCGAAATGTCAGTATTCGCGATCGTAGAGGAGAAAAATTCGTAAGGGTCGCTCGTGCGAGAGTCTCTAGGCCTCGGCCGAAGCTAGAGCTACCGAATCGACGCGGGAACCTGCGAAGAGGGCAACCTACTGATGTTCACACTGTCGTAGTCCCAGTAACTGCGGGGCATGTTCTGGTTGACGTCTGCGTAAACTCGCGCCATGTTGGGCTACCGTTGCCTGCGATCGGGCGCAGGACTCGGGAAGGACGGTGGTGATGTTGGGTGAGGTTGGACTTTGTCGGCGAAGGTAGGCAAGACGAGGAGGGGTCTCGGCGTGGCTGAGGTTGGTCGCCCGGCAAGCGTCAAGCGTCAAGCGTGGACGTGGAGTGAGTGGTGGGAGGGAACGGGGCAGGGAGTGAATCAAGGTGGGATGTCTAAAATCAGGCTTCGCGGTCCTCTCAGTGATTGGTCCTCGACCGAGGCGGGTCCCTACGCGCCTATCGTCCAGGCAGTGCCCGATAGGTGAAGGTTGCATGATCCGTGCGCGCCCCACCGTCCAGTCTCGATGCAGCCAGGTGCGCTCAGTAAGAATGCCATCCTGAGGCGCGGCTTCTAGATGCATGCTCTCTTGGCGGGACTTTGTCAGAGGTCCCTTCGAGAACAAAGAGCTTCGTGAGAGCTCCATGGCAGTTACAGAAAGTCAAAAATATGCATCACTTTAAACAATAAGCAGAAGAAAAGACACGTCACGTCGCGTCAATACCAGAAACATGTGTCAAGGCCTCGGTTATTTCACTTGGCCATGTAATTTTATGGGTGCATTTCACACATAGTAGCCTTTCGATCGTAACATCTAAACCAAACTCTCTCTCTCTACCCAGAAAGCTGTTCACGAACAAATTCTTCCTTTCATATTATTACTAATACAACGAGTATTCTAACCCATGTCTTCCTCGACTTCCCACACCCAGATACTCTTCCATTGCAATCTGTCTGGACACACAAGTCAGCGTCTGCTGGCAAGCCTGCCCTCAACAATTGGAAGATGCAATGCCTGCTCAGAGAGAAGATTATTGCTCGACATTTCCATGCTTTCAGAAATCAGGCGGTCAACCGAAGCCGACTGCCCTCGTCTGCCTGAAGCTTCGGATCCGACTAAGGATGACGATACGAAGTTTTCATCGTTGCTTATATGGTATAGACGGAAAGAAAGCGGCAGAATCACCACGTACCTTTGAGTTTCATTCGCCAGATGTTGGGTGAGAGTTTCCTGGGTACTTGTGAGATCTAGCCTGTGTGACGAAGTCGGCTGCTCTCGATGTCGACACTGAAGCGGAGCCGGCAGATCTGTAGACATCCAATGCACGATCGTGAGTCTCCGCCAGGCTGTCTTCAAGGTCGCTCGGCGTGCATGTGAGGTTAAAAGGCGTGTGTCCGGCCCATGTTTTCTCCCAGCAACGGCCTAAGCGCTATCTGAGATGTTCGGTTCTTCCTTGGAGCTGAAATCAGTCGTAATCGAGTGAATCGAGACCAGCTTCGACAACGTCCCAGGTGCGTTTGCGAAGATCAGGTTTGGGTTCGTGGTTTTTGACTTTGCCAGCCTTCCGTTTTTTCTTGTTCTTCCCCTTGGCCGGCTGACAAGATGAGTCGTTTGGATTGGCATCATCCTCCACCACGGCAACTTCAGCAGTTTGCTGAGGAATGGCCACTCGACGCTCGGCGGCTTTCGCCTGCTCCTTCCTTAGAGCCTCAATTTCGGAATGACGAAACATGGCGATTTGGTCATCAGTGAGCGTTCGCTTTACGCCATCGGGGTAGTAGCCGAGGCCGTCGTCATCATCCTCGTAGTAGTATTCGTCGTTGCCGTCATCGCCGTTTTTCTCAATGTTCAAGCTTTGTCCTTCTGCATGCTTCTCTGGGCTCAGAAAATCCGAGCTGAAATTTTGAACAGCCGCGTCAGAGAAGTGCGACTCAAAGAAAAGCAGCAGTTCATCCTGAGACGTATCAGTACGGGAATCGTTATAGTTGTTTGGTGTAGTTGGAACTGACGTTATTGATGGCTGGGATGGCAAACCGGGCCGGGGTTTGATCAATAGTGGCCATGGTGAATGCCCATGAGACGGCGATGGAATGAAATTTCGGCGGTCGGGCCTTGGATGAGATAAAGAAGCATTGCAGAAATGATGGGCTGAGGCCAAATAAATGGGGTGGGCCAGGCGCGTCCGCCACGGCGCGAGAGCTTGGGTCACGTGTGGGGACCTCACCTCGTTACGCTGGAAAGGGGTGAGAAGAGAACGCGATCAGGTGCAGCTACCAAATCGCGTTTGCATTTCTCTGCATAAGTGTAGAACATTACAGTCCATCACCTAGCCCCCCCCCCCCCAATCCTTCGATCAGAAGCTCAAGTCTGGCTCAGCAATGCAAGCGCACTCTGGAATGCGTGAAGGACCTCCGTCACTGATACGGGGTGAGTAAAGACCGTCGATCGAATGCTGTGAGGAGGGACTTACTGTGCTGCTGCTTCTGGGCCATGTTCTGCTCCTGCATGTTGACGAACCTCTGTCTTGTATGAAGGCGTTTCACGGCGCGCTCATTGTCGTGAGCGCTAGATGTAGATGCCCAGACATTGAAGTACTAGAAAGGGGTCAGTCAAATGTGTCCACCAGATCAGTGCAGGTCACCGCACCTTCACAAGACCCTCAAACTCTTCCAACAGCTCCCGCTCCTTTTCATCGGCCTCAGTAAGAGCCTTCTCGTAACGAGACTCAAAGTTCTCCCAGTCAAAAGCAGGAAAAGCAGCACCGGGAGTGTCTGGTGTCATGCCGCCGTGGCCGTTTGGCATCTGCTGGTCCAGTCGTGGCTCCGGCGTCTTGGTGCTCTGAAGAGGCTTGGGTTTCTGCGATTCGTTTGTTCCGTTGGCCATTTTTGGGATAGGGTTGAAGTTCTTTGTACTTTCTTTCTTCCGTAGGATCGTAGAAGTTTGACCCAGTGGGAAAGGGTTGTCAGCCCCCTTACTTCGCTTTGAGAAGAGAGTTATTGGTTGAGTTGAGGTGAGGTCGTGTGTAATACAAGATCGTTTTAGTGGGAAAAAAAAGCCGGAATGACAGCGACTACCTCGCTGTAAGGCCCCTATTGTTGTCGGAAGGTGATCGTGCGTAGTGCCTGCTGTCCGAATTGCCACTTGCTCTGAAATGGCAGGTGTGGCGCGGCGATGGAAATTGTGGCGCGCCTCCCAGGGATGCACGAATACCCGAACGTTAGGACCACCCCTGCTGCCTGCCGGTGTCCCGCTGAGCCAACGGCACTCGAGGGTTTCCTCTTCTGGCTTCCTTTCATCACCCACCCGACCTCGCCCTCGTGACTCGACGACCTTCAAACAAGACCTGCCCAGTCAGGTCGCCTGAACACCGCGGCCGACTCACTTCGTCTCGGGAGCCGTGTACCTATATTTCAGGTTCACCGCTTCCGCTGAAGATCTGGGCTTCGTCTCAGTCGCAACATATCCGTCGGAAACTCAAAACCCAGACGCCATCACCGCCGCGACCCTTGATTCATGCCGCCCTTTCATTGTGAATATTCCTTCTCAACTCGACGCCTCCGTCGCTTTGATAGTCGCCGCCAAGATGAACTGCGACATTTGCCAGAGACCGCATCACACTCAGCAGCGACCCTTTCTTTGCGCCGTCGATGCGCGCAACCACTGCTATGAGGGTCGTCTCAAGAGCCTCCGGGTTCTGATGGAGAATGAGGATCTTCAGCAACAGATTAACGATTTGCTTTCTCAAGGCAAGAGTGCCGATGCACCTAATCACTATTCCGCTGTTGAATTGTCCATCTCCGATCAGAAGCAAGCTGAAGACCGGACCGCCCAGATCATCGCACAAGCTGATAAGCTGAAGGATGAGATCGCCGCCGCAAAGAAGGAAATCGCTGATCGCAAGGCAGCCCTCTCGCGCCGTAAACTGGACTTGGCATCTGCATCAGATGGCATCGAGGCACGGAGAGCCAGGCAGCTAGATGAGACCGAACGCTCCATCTCTGTTGCTAAGTACAAATGGAACCGGAGCGCGGACAATATGGCCGGTACGCGAGCATTTCTGTGTATGGAAGCTGCAAAGCTTTACGGCCTTCGTCGAATCAAGAAAGGGTCTTCGTCTCGATATGAATACAAGATCGGTGGCGTCGACGTGATTGATCTTTCATCTATGAATGGTAAGCCTCTGAGCTTCTAGCTGAGATGTCCAGTACTAACCTGTAAAGCTGCATCTCCTGAGGTCCTGTCCACCTCCCTCGCCAATATGGCCCACATCGTCACACTGACGTCCCATTACCTCTCGATCCGCTTGCCTGCAGAGATTACGCTGCCGCATCGGGACTACCCACGCCCCACGATTTTCAATCTCACGTCTTCGTATCAACACGGTGATGTCCCGTTCCCTGGGACCTCGGTCATTCCCCACCTTGCTTCAGACCAACGAGACAGCCAACCGCACTACGTACCGCGACCTCGGCCCCTCTATGTTGACAAGGCGCTTCCTCTTCTCGCCAAAGAAGACCCAGCCGGTCATTCCCTTTTTCTTGAAGGGGTCACACTGTTGGCCTATGACATCGCCTGGGCCTGCTCCACTCAAGGGGTTTCTGTCGGTGATCGAAACTCCTTCGAAGATGTCTGCCATATGGGTCGTAATCTATACAATCTTCTCATCGGCCAACAGCTGCACAGTACTCAGACGGGTCGCATATACCCTCCAGTCTCGCCATGTCCCGCCGCAACACATGACCCTCTCGAGCAGGAAGAGATCGGCAAGGTGTCGTCTTGGATGGGACGATTCTCCCATGGCACAGCCCACGCATTCCTGTGTGGTACAGAGGGTTCCGACTTCGTCCGTAGCTTCAAGTTGCCGAGTCCCTTGAAGTTGGCCGACAAGCTCAAGAAGAAGCTCATCAGTGAGGTTGCCGGGCCGGAATGGGAGGTCTTGGAGGATGATGCCTGGGCGGTGGAAGAGAATGAAGGCACGCAGAACCGCACGGGAGGTGGTGGAACCAATGGCTGGACAAAGGTCAAGAATAGGTAAATCCGACAAATATATTCCGCGGGTTTACTTAGATAGAAGTGAGAATAACATCAGGTTGACCGGCTTTGTTGTAATCATCAATCCTTCTCCTCCCCCCCGGCCTCCTTTTGGGGATAATTCTTTTGGTATATCCTACCGCATCTCATTTTCTCGTTCCTTGGCAACCAATCAGGGCTCTCATGTCGTCCTTCATGTTGCACTTCCCCCTTCCACTCATCTAGCACCTCCTCAATCTCCTCATCCTTGACCAGAATGCGAAGTCGGACAAGTATTTCAAGAAATTCCTCCATCCACACATTCACTAACCCTTCGAAATGCACTCTTGAGAGAAAAGTGCCATCGGGTTGCTCGTTCTCCAGCGACATTCGCCACAGGCGGATTGCCCGCCAATTAAGTTCGTTCTGGTCATAGGCCTGGATGGCCCTGCCGTCAGGACACTGCGGGGTGGGACGGTCCAGGGTTCTGAAAAGCCGCGATAGGATGTGCCGAAGTTCGGCATGAAGTTCGTCAGAGCCCACTCTGAGGAGGCTGTCGTTCAGAGGGGACACTTCCTCCATGACAGCCCCAACCGGGGGCATGCGGCCTCTGGGTGCTTCCTTGGCGGCACGCGCGACGTCCTGCCTGTGGGACTCGTCTTCCCTCTGCCTCCACAACATCCTGACCCTCGCGGCTTCCTTCCGTCGGGCTTCCTCATCAACCGCTGACCTTTCCTTTCTGGCTCTGGCTGGTAGCGGCGCCAGAGGCCTTCCTTGGAATTCTACCTGACGAGGCGGGGAAGGAGCTACATGCGAGCTCGAGCTATTGCGCTTTACTGCAGGTGTCGTTGGCTCCAGTCTCCGGGATGGCGGTGTAGGCGTCGCTGGCATTGGGCCAGATATGGGGAAGATTGCGACTCGTGGCGCCGCGGGAGACGGGGAGGGCGGGAGGCCACCGAAGGCGGGTGCAGGCGCGGTCGCAGGAGTAGGAGTAGGAGTCGACGGGCCGAGAGCGGGCGACGGCGCAAGGGAACGGGCGATGCGACCGTCGGGCCCTATCAGTGCACACGGCGCATCCTTGACCCGAGGGCCTTGCGGCTTCAACTTCCTACGAGTCGGGGCCAGCAGGGGGTTCGCCGACCGCACCGGCCTCCGAATAACTCCAGGACGAGGGGAAGGATGGGCGACGGTCTTGGCGGACGCCGGGGTTGTTGAGAGAGAAACCACAGCTCTTGGAGTCGGATTGGGAATTGAGAGTCCTAAGGACGAGGGAGACGACAACACGGGTATGGGCGATGCGACCGGTGTTGCCACAAGGTCGTTTGCTGCCCCCACTGCAGTAACTGACTCATCATCCGTCTCTGTTTCCTGGGTATCTACCTCCTTATCGACAGGCGAAAGGGACACAACCTGTGCTGCTGGGGCTTGCACGGGATTCAACGGACACGGAGGGGCCACCGAGAGTTGAAGGGCAGTGAAGAGAGGTTGACTAAGACCGTAGTCCATGTCCACCTCCCTGTCGACTGCCACCTGCAACCCGTGCTGGCTGGTGACCAAGGCTGGCTCAGGGAGCGCTGTCATCTCCGTGTCCTCGTCCCCTACGACGGCCCTGAGAGGTAGGGTCGCGTCGTACAGGTCGATATCCTCTTCGATGATGAGATCCCGTAAACTATGTAGCATTGGGGTCGAGGAATTTGTGAGCACGTCTTCCTGCATCTCCTCGTCGTTGTCTTCAGTCTTGACGAATTCAGACTCACGCTCAATACCTTCCATATCCTCGGGAATACCCATCGGAGTGTGATTGGCGCTGGCGGAGGTTGCGTATATAGGTAATGGGGCCTTCCTGACTGGAGAGTGCTCCTCATTACTCTTGCGCTTGCACCCGAGAGGAGTCTTTTGCTCAAGAGGAGCAAGGTCGGCGGGCGCAGGAGGGAAAACCGTCGGGGGCCGAACGACCAACGCGGACACGACAGGCACAGCGGAGGGTGCAGACAGCGGCAGGCGAGCCGGAACAGCAGGCGTATGTTGCTGTTGTAGCTGTATAGCGCCAGAGCCTCCGTCTGGGGAATTGTCGTCGTCCTTGTCGTCGCCGTGGGTATCGTCCTTGAAGTCCTGGTGCTCTCTGTCTTGCCTTTCGTCGTTCTCGTCGGAACCATCCATATCCTTCTCAGCCTCCTTCCGCTCAAGGTTGTTCCCACTCTCCTTTTCGTCATCTCTGTCGTCAGTCACGTATTCGCTGAGTGATGGAGAAACATCAGAGACTGGAGAAACCGCGCCAGTGAGATCCGCGGGCTCAAGGTCGGCAAAGACGGGTGTGAAGCTGAGGGTGGCGAGGACGGGAGAGGAGGAAGGGGTCGGAGAGGCAGGCGATGCAGGAGAGGCGAGAGGAGAAGACACATCAGCGCTTCCGTCAGGGGCTGCAGATACGGGAGGGGCTCTGGCGGTAGGGATGGGAGAGCCGACAACCGGTGAAAAAGTGCGAGCAGCAACTGCGGCCACTGGATGGATTGAGACGACGACTGTGGGCGCGGCGATTTTCAAAGCAGGAGGGACGGCTGCGGAAGGGATATTGACGGCTGAATCAGGCGCAACAGTCGTGCGTTCCTTGACGGCGTTCTTTGCCGCTTCCTGCTTGCGGCGAAAGAAGGGAAGGTCGCCCAAGGGTACTTTGCCAGAGGGTCGCTTGAGGGTCATGGCATCTTTGAGTCTCTGGATCTCTCGTTGATAGCCTTCAACCTCGGCTTGGTGCTCAGCCTTCATCTGGCTGATGAAGGCCTCATACCTGGCCTCGGTGGACTCAATCTCAGGGAGAGCGTCGAGGGGTTGGTTGTACATCGGCCGGATCCGAGTACGTTGCCTGATAGATTGAGAGGTTAGTCAAGATTGGCGAAACCATCGAGGTAGTTAAACTTACATAACTGGTTCCCCATGTGTGTCATCCCGATCCTAATGGGACGTAGCATCACCGGGGAGACCAGGCCAGGTGCCGGGAGTCCTGGGCTTTTCGGTCTTGTCGGTATCATCAGTCTCGTGGGTTGAGATCTCTGAAAGAGCGGCACAGGTCCGAATGACAAGCGAGATGTACATGAATAAGTTGTACAATCCCTCGTTCAGTAGCCAACAACAAAATCGCCAAAGGAGGAGCCCTGCGAAGAAGAACACCACTGGGTATCTTTGCTGGAAGGCGACGAACTTCTCGTCGACAATGTCGAAACTACTGAGCTCAGACATCGTGGCGAAAGTATTGTTGTATGGGTGTCGATGGACGATAGAGAAATGCTTGGTCGATAATGAGTTGGAAAACGCGCAGACGCGAGAAAAGTGATTATCGTACTGAAAATCAACGTGTGCGAAGCAAAAAAGGAAGAGAAGTTTTTCTTAAAGACTGCGACGGGCGAGAGATGCCAAGAGGCAGGAGCAGGAAGAGGGCAAGTGGGGCACGTGACCAATACGGACAAGGGCTGGTTGAAGCTCCTCTTTCGAAGCTGTTGAAATAGCGACAGAGTCGTCAGTTCACAGCGCACTCTTCAGTGGAATCAGCGGCCGCCTCAGTCCTTGGGTAGATGGGGGCAGCGGAGTTGCCTGGTGTCTTCGGTCCTCTAAAACACTAATTGCTTGTACTTTCAAGGCATGCGTCAAGGATGTAAGGCAGGAAGCTCTGCCGGGGAACCTCGAGGTCATGATGATTTCGGTGAGACAATCTGTTCACCGAGACCCGGTCCGCTGCACCCCATCACAGCGAGCTTTTTTTATTTTCCTCTCTCGCTCTCTCCTCCCTTAGCAAGCGTTTTCATATAGCAGCCGACTTGAGGGCCATAACTTTTTTGTATCGATTTTCTGAAGACATGACCATAGAAAACAAAATAGCATTAATTTTAACTCATCGGCGAAAATGGGGCGTGGGTTGCTTCCAAGGACGGACGCAGACAAAACCATTTCATTCACCACCAATGATTCAATTACGTAATGTTGGAGTAAACACTCATAATCGAGTATATATTTGCAAGAAAACAATGCCTAGGACACATGAGTTGACTATGCACAGGGTATCCGCCATTACGCCATGGAAAACACACCCACCGCCAACCAACACGACAGTATGCCAACAGCGTAAACCTCCCGTCTCCATTACTCACTACAAATCAACATCAGTAATGCACAAACTTTTACTGCTTCCGTCCCCGTGCCAAGAGCCTCTCATGGAGGTTCACTATCGCATCGCTCCACGACGGCCCACCTTGATCCTGAGAAAGTACCTTGTTGCCCAGGTGGGTGGTCAGAAACTCTGCAATCTTGCCCGTGTTGAAGTGCTCTCCGTACACAACTGCCGCCTCGGGATGGAGCGAAAAGTCAATGCCATCAGGCTTGCTGGCGCCACGAATCTCGAGGGTGATCTCTACTTTGGTTTCCAGAGGTGCCATAAGAAGGGTCGACTTCACCGCGACAGACGAGTCGGAAGTCCTGGCGACCTTGGTTGGAAAGGTAATGTTGAGCTGCCGTATATGATTCGAGGTTGAATTAGCCGTGTCCCACGCAGCGCGAATCATGTGGAGGAGGTCCGCAATTTTAGTGCGGCTCTGCGGCAGGGCTCGAATGTGGTCCCTGATGCATTGCAGGAAGAATTCCTTTTCCGGCGACGACGAGATAGGGTGGTTGGCGCGGTTGTCGGCGATGTACCACAGGTCAATCCTCGAGTTCTTCTTCTTGGGCTGGAAAGTTGATATATCAAAGACCAGCTCAATCTCGCCACGATATGTCATGGAGATCTGACTGCCAGAAACCCCAGTGACAGCCCAGCCGTGCTGCTTCTCGAGGGCATCAACTCGGCCTGCAACGATGTTAGTTTCATCCTACGCGTCGCGAATTTCAAGAACGCACTTTTGAGGGCACTAATCTCGCTCGTCGACCAGCCGCGGCACTCCTCTCGGATCTTTTCCGCCTCCTTGATATCGTCCTGACATTGCTGCTTCTCGCGCGTCAACTCCTCAACGCCAAGCTCGGCGTCTTCAAGCTGCTGTCGAAGCTCGGCAACTCGCGCAGTCTTCTCCTGAACATCATTTTCAACTTCAATCAAATCGGCCCTGGCAGCCTCGAGTTCTTCAGGATCGCAATCGGCGAGCTCATCAGCAGCCTCTTGAAGGTATCCATGCTCCTTTTCCAACTCAGCAAACCGCGTCACGATTGCAGGGAGGACGGACGAGAGAAGCTTTTGTTCTTGTGAAATGACCTTCTCGTCGGCAGTCATGCCTTCTGCGATCCGGATGAGTCCTTCCTTCAGTCCCTCCTGGAGCTTCATGCGCCACTCGTACCACATAGCCTTGCTCTCGAGGCGAGCATGAGTCTTGCCGTTCTTGAACTGGTTGTCGAGAATGTTTTTGAAATCTGGTGATGCGGACATGTACTCTCTGAAGAGCGGCGGGTTCTCCTCGAAAGTCTCAGATTCGATCTCCCGAACGATTCTACGACCCTCGGAGATATACTTCTTGAGCTCCCGGCAGGAATGCTGGTAGAGCTCAAGCATGGGTACAGTGCACGCCCCAGCGACAACGCAACGCTCCAAAGACATATCCTCTGCACCTCCCATGTCCCTGAACATGTCAGGTGCTTGAGTGTGGCGTCTCTTTGTGGTTGTCAATTCCATGAAGCGAATGGACGTCATATTGAGGAAGTCTTGAAGGTGAATCCGCTCCTCCGGTTGTTCATTCATCAACTCAACTTCGTTGCGAGCGGGCGAGCCGTCAAGGTTAATCGGGTGAGCGACAGAATCCTCGTTAACGTCTCTGAAGCGACCCTGCCCATAGGGGGACTTGGCATGGCTTCCAATCTTGAGAGGCGATTCTGAATGAATGGGTGTTGATTTCGGTGCAGAGTCGTCTTCCAAGAACCGTTGAGATGACCGCGTCAGCCTCCGGCCAGTAGTCTCTGCTTTGCTCGGGGGCTGCTGCAGTTTGACATTTTTGACAGGACTTCCCTGATGTCCTTTGAGTCTCTTGATGCCGTCATTGTCTTCGCGATCTTCCTCGTCATCGAGCTCAGCAGGTCGCTTACCGAGCAGGCCCTTTGCGCTGCCGACATGTAGACTCTTGCGACCTTGAAGCCGCTTCTTTTCTGGGCTAAGGCGGTCGATCATGTCTCTCAGGCTAAGTGTAGCATGTTTCTCGTTCTCGCCATCTGCTTCGCGCTCGAGGATCTTGCGGCCATTTTCCTTGTCTCCTTCGTCCTGTCGATCCTTGTCGACCTCATCTTCGATAATCTGTGGGTTGGCGAACGTTACTCCACGAGTTTTGCCAGGCACAAAGTCTTGAGCTGCGTCTCCCAGCGATCCTCTGCGATCCAGTAGAGCAGCGACACGAGGAGATCCCAAGCCAGGCTTGTCCATGCCAACACCAGAGTGTTTGCGAGGCCGAGGAGTGAGGACAACTGTTGGCGTCCTGGTCCCAGTCGCAGGATCGTGTTGGAAAACATCTAAATGATTAGTTGTCTTTTCGGTGGAGGTTGTGGTGGTTTTCCTCAGTGGAGATTGAGGTGTTGTGTTAGGAGGCGATTTAGCCGGTGATTTGGAGGTACGACCTCGCTTCCTTGATGACTGTGGCGTCTTTACAGGTGAACTGTCAAGCGGTGTCGCAGCGATTTCTGGGGGAGCCACAAATTTCGCTGGACTCGGCGTCCTGGTGCTGCTGGTGTTCCTGACAGGACTCCTGGAAGGACTTCTAGCGGGCAATTCACCGAAATTACCAGCACGAGGCATGCTGTTGCGTAAACTCTTGCCTCGGAAGGGGTTGAAGCTCGGGCTATCACTCATGCCGGGTTCGACAGGTGCGTTCTTTTTGACTAAGGCGGCCAGCCTCATTGCAGGTGATGCAGGCTTGACAGACATTGTCTTTGAGGGCGTGTCTGGCTTGTCCACTTCCTCCTCCATGAATTTCTTCGCCGCAATTCTGGCCTCGGGAGACTGCGGGGGTCTGATGATGCCTCCAACAGCTGTGGTCATATCCATTCCCACAGTCACATCCTCGACATTAGACGCCTGGGCAGAGGGTAAGATTCGACCGACTCCGACAGTCATATCCATCCCCATTGTCGCTTCATCTTGCTCCGGCGACTCGGTTGCGGCGCCAAGGATTTTGCCGACACCTACGGTCATGTCCGTACTCCAGGTGGCGTCGTCCTCTTCCACAGGCTTGTCTGGCGACGACAGGATTCTGCCGACGCCAACAGTCATGTCCATGCCCATCGTGGCATCACAGTGGACGGTCCTATCCGCCTTGGGGAGGATGCGTCCCATACCAACAGTCATATCCATGTCCATTGTTGACTCCTCCATGACGGATTCGTCGCCAGCGATTGTCCTCCGTCGCTTCTGAGTTGTATTCCTGTTTGCTTGGGAAGGCAAAAGACTCCCAATGGCAGTGGTGAACTCCATAGACATGTCCTCATTGTCATTTTCGTCGAAGAGGGTGTCGTTGGGATTTTGTTTTTGGATGCCACCAACAGCGGTAGTGAATTCCATAGTCTGATCTTCTTGGTTTGGCTCGGCAGACTGTTCCTGATTGACTCGAGAGAGTATGCCTCCTATGGCACGTGTGACATCCATGGACATGTCCTCGTTGGGGTCGGGTACACTCTGAGAGGTCTTGTCCTTGATAATACCACCGACTGCAGAAGTCATGTCCATGTCCATATCCATATTCATATCCATTCCATCGTCTTCTTCGTCTTCCTCGGAGGACGGTTGCCGTACCGGTGGCGCAGGGGGGGCCTTCTCCTCAACTCGAGCTGCCTCATCGTTGGGCTTCTTCTTGATCCATCCGAAGGACGGAATTACTTCTTCCTCCTGTTCGTCGTCGTCAGATCCTAGTCGTTGCGTCCCGGCTTGACGTGCAGCCATCCTGAGTGCCTCATCTAGGGTGTCATTATCGTCATCTGAGTTGACGGTCCGACCAGACATGACCGATGCACCAGTGACCTCATGTTCATCGATCGTCATCATCGTGCCATCGTCGTCCGAATCGCTATTAGAGTCTGACTCCACCTCTTCTTCCGCATCCATTTCTTCGACAGCATCAGCAGGCTCAGAGTCTGAACTGAAGCCGGTTGCCGCAGTATTTTCCTCTTGATCCGAGAACTCCATCAAATTAGCAGTGGAGCTGCGCCTATGCTTCTTCTGGTGCAACTCCCGTTGGTTTTCGGGCGACTGTGGGACGACATCATCATTCTCTTGTTCCTGGGGCGTTGATGGGCGATCGGATCCTTGTCCATGTGCACTGGATGCACGTCGCGTCGAGTCTGTTGATCCTGTCGAGTCTTGCATGAATTCGACCTCGTGGAAAGTGTGTAGCGTGGCCTCGGCCGCAAACGATACCCTGCGGTTGGCGAGGGACTTGCGTCGGGCATCTCGGCGCTCGCGTTCTTCTCGTTCTCTAGCTGCGGCCTGCTGCTCTTCCTCCGTGCGCAGGGCAATCTTGGAACCAGAGGACCCTGGGAGTTCGCCGTTGGTAGTGTTCGTCGGGGTGCTGGCCCTGGACGGTCCCATGTCGATAAGGTCTGCGTTACGCTTACGATATGTTGGGATCTCGGGCAGATGGGGCATCGTGGGCTTCAAAATCGATCGTGGCGGGAGCCGTGAAGGCACGGCGAGCGACTGCGGCTGTTAGCTGTGGGGTGCACAACGTCAACACGAGCATTCTTACTGCTCGGCGGTTGCCACTCGCATTCTTGAGGGCATCAAGGCCGCCCGGGCCGATACTCTTGCTTCGCGACTTCTTACGGCTCTCTGCAAGTGTGCTACCCACGTCGATTGTCGCATTCTCTTTGTCGGTTTCTTTCCTCGACGACGTCGGTGCACCGATAGACTTGCGCGCCCGCCGCGTCGAGGGCATAGTCGCGTCGCCAAATGAAGCCATCTTGAATATTGGTTTGTTGGATGACTATGAGCCTTTCAATATGCAGAGCTGCGTATGCGCATGTCACGTCTTTAAGAGGAACGCGGATGCAGTGGTGTGAACGCCTCAGTGCCAAAGTCCCTTTCACTTGAAGAACGGGTGGTGGGCTGCATGGGTCACTGTTTACTTCCAGCCCGGTCTCTAATTGGCCGCGAGGGAATGATGTCAACAAAGCCGATTAGTGCTGAGCCAACTAGTATGCCGAAGAGTTTCCGGGTCTCAGCCACAGTTGAGTAAGAAGTGTGGCTGAATTGAGCCTGACAGCCCTAGATCTAGGGGAGACCACAGGTAAACTGACCAGAGGGGGGGGGGGGCAAGACCGCCCAACCCCACTTAAGGCGGTAGGTATGCTGCCC